>JBAFWW010036065.1:0-44054 GCA_036873685.1 Agapornis canus | reverse complement strand
CTAAATCTCCCCTCTGTCAGTTTAAAGCCATTCCCCCTTGTCCTGTCACTTCATGCCCTTGTAAAACGTCCTCTAGATTTCTTGTGGGCACCCTTTAGGTACTCCCTGGAGCCTTCTGTTCTCCAGGTTGAAGAATCCCAGCTCTCTCAGTCTGTTTCCACAGGAGAGGTGCTCCAGCACTCTGATTATCTTCATAGCGTCCTCTGGACTTCCTCCAGCAACTCCACATCCCTCTTGCACTGGAGGCTCCAGAGCTGAATGCAGGACTGCAGGTGGGGTCTCACAGAGACCTCCTTTGACCTGCTGGTCATGCTCCCTTTGATGCAGCCCAGCATACAGCTGAGTTCCGGGCTGTGAGTGCACACTGCTGGGTCATGGTGAGCTTCTTACCAACCAACACTCCCAAGTCCTCCTCCTCAGGGTTCCTCTCAATTGATTCTCTGGCCAGCCTGTATTTGAGCTTGGGATTGCCCTGACCCAGATGCAGGACCTTGCACTTGGCCTTGCTGAATGAGCTTCATGAGGTTTGCACAGGCCCACATCTCCAGCAGCAGTAGTAAGAGCAGTGGCAATGTAAACTAACGCTCACTAAAAACCCTGCGGATATACCAAAAATTCAAAGCACAGGAAAGCAGTCTGGGATGAAGCCTTACCAAGAGTTTCTGCTGCTTTTACCGTAGCAGGCTGGGGTAACACGCTCACTATCACACAGCAGTTCTCGAGTGTGACCTCTTACAGTCCCCACTGATAAAGAAAGGATACACTTCTAACTTAGTCCAGACTGCCACATGGTAAAGCCATCTGGGAGGATATTTAGAAGGAAACAGATGGAAAAGGAAGAGATTCCTCTGAATGTAGTGTAAGATTTACATTATCCTCCATGAACTTCCATGTAGTCCCCATGTTTATATAATTTATCACTATTTCCTTAGACAGCTCAGATTAGGAAGCCTGCATGAGCTCATGTTCTTGTCTGAATTCTGAGTCTGAACCTCCCTCCTTTAAAGGGAAATTCAGTAGTGTAAAAAGAAATCAGAGAAAGGCAACTGGACCTAAGTGAAACCCAGCAGCATGAAGTTCCTGATCACTGTCCCCAGAATTACACTGCTTTACCTCCTGCTTTCAACCTCAGGAAGACACTGTCATTAGCGCTTGCTCACAGTGATAGTTTTTGTTCTCTGCCATGTACCCATGCCCAGCAGAACCTCAATGTTGTGTAAGCATGGGAGAGTGGCCTATTAAAACCAGAAAGGGTTAAAGACAAGTCAATGATTTCACTGAACATTCCTCAGGCCAAGGACTGAAAAACAAAGCGATGTTCACTGAGTGAAGACATGGCATACGAACAATTCAAAGAGTGTCATTTCACTGGTTGTGCTGTGATGACTGGGGATTTCTAAAAAGCTCTCTCTCTCCTTTCATGCATTCTTCCGTGCCTCCTCGTTTTCTATACAAACATTTCCATTATTAATGGGAACGTCAAAGGGCTTCCTTTTCTCTTTCTCTGCTTCTGACCACAGAGATGCTGCTGAGGCTCTGCGTAGCAGTGGCTGCACCCATCTGGCTGAAACACCCTACAGCACCCTCACTGCAATCACTGCTTCAGGAAAGAAGGGACAGGAAAATCCACACAGGGAACCCTGGTGCTTTAGTTTAAATGCCTACATCATTTCACCATCAATTAAATCTGTCATTACTTTGTTCTGCTACCAGAAGATGGAGTCCCAGGTTCCCTCTTTGTCCTCCCACACCCCAGCTCAGCCTCAGACCCAGACATGTCTTCCTCTCTTGCACTAGGGCTAGCATTTGATTACTGTTCAAACAAAACACTTGCAAGAGTTAAGCGCCTGTGGAGACTGGAGACCTCACAGCTCCACACATGCCATTGGCAGCAATGGCTTCTGCCAAGCCAGGCTGTGGCACAGCAACTAGCTCTAGACCCCTTCATCCTGCTGACCCCAGTGGGTATGAGCTCTGCTACGTGCCAGAGGAAACCGCAACATGAACCACCTCCTGGGACCCTTTGCCTCCCAGATCTGGCCTCATTCGCACAGCAGGGTTTAAGCCTCCCTGTCTCTCAGGTGCCACAGAGGAGATGACTGGCCTTGTGCCCACTGGCAGATTTACTACCATGTTGTAGTAGGAATAGCCCGATAGCGGCTGTAACAGTCGAAGGATGTAAAGGAGACTAGGGAGAGGAAATATCTTTTATTAGAACAACTTGGTGTGTTTTGAATTGTGTGGGGCAGTCTGAAGGCTATAGACAGTAAGTCCTTGGAGACAGATGTGTTTCTTGCATAAGCTGGCCTACTGTAAGACATTACCTCTCCTTGCAAAACTTACCTCACTTGAAAATACTACTACATTTATCCTGCATGTTCCCTCTGCCATTTGGAGAGACATTAGTACTATTGCCAGTGCCATGGATTCATCATTGCTCTAACCGTACTGATTTCTTTTTGTAGAAACCCAAGTCCTGCACATGCTTTGGAGAGCTACACCATTTCACCCCTTCAACTCACAGCTAGGATGTTTTCTGTTTCTTACGTAACAGTTCCTAATTCAGATTACAGTTATTATTACACAATAATGTACATTGTACAATAATGTATTGAAAACATAAGGCAGAAAACCAGAAGCATTATCTCCTTCTGAAAGCAGATCTTTTTCTAGAAAAGCAATGGACCCTGTATGGTTTTGACTGAGCATAGATGTACAGCAGCACAGCCCATGGACTCTGCCAAGCAGTGATGGACCTGGTCCCACACCAACAGCCTTTTCTCTGCTGGTGTATATATAAAGAAATGGCATAGTTGTATTTTGGGGTTTTTTTAACACAGGGCAGGCTGGGGAAAGAAAATGGAGGCAACTATAAATGCAGTGTTTGACCAGTTTCATAATGCTCTGTGGCTTGTCCAAGGCTGTTAAAGAGGAATAATACAATCCAACAGAAAAAGTTCAAATGTGTTAGCCTTTATGATGGATCCAGTCTAGTTACCAAGTTCAGCCTATTTTATTTTGTGGACTTAAAGACTCCTTTAGACCAGCGGGGAGAAGGTTTTTATACCTGTGTCTCCTCCTTGCTGGAAGCAGTCCCCAGTTAACCCATGTTCAGGACACGCAGAGATACTTACCACATGCTGTGTGTGCGTGTGCCTGCATTATCATGGCAAGGTGGCCTCTGCAGAAAAAGCACCAAGCAAGCACTGTCTACTGCTTCCTCCTCTCCCTCCCAAGGGCCACTGCATGAATTGTTCTGGTGATTATGCCTAGCAAGCCAACAGCTGTTTCCCAGCTCAAACGATTGATGTGTTTCCCTTCATTCTTTACAGTAAAGGAGACCCGTTTAAATATGGAAGAATGATTTCATTTAAATTAGTCTAAGAATTTAAATTAGCTTTTCTTACCTGAGCAGGCTTCTTTTGAACCACTTGTTGAGGCTGAAAAGTAAAACAGCACGGTGAGAAACTCATTGAGGCCACTTGACCGGGATTTCACAGATGGTGAGAAAAATGTTTTCAGCAACAGAAATAAAACACAGGCAAAGCCCATATTCAAAACCGGAGTGATGAACATACCCAGCTCTCACACCTAGCCTCTCCTACACCTATCTACATCCTTGCTCTGAAGTAGTTCAGATTACTGTTGATTCAGAGCAGTATGTTAAGTTTGTATAATTAAAACCAAGGTGAAATCTAATTTAGCATGTTACACCTTTCAGCTCTTCCACGGTACTGCTAGATTTACTTTGCTGCACTACTCATCAGACTGTGAGAGTGGCCTAATTTTGTAATTAGAGTTTGTTGTCTCCACTGATGCTGTTCACTCTCTTACCACTTTCAGCTACGAGTGGAATGTTCCACTGTGGCAAAGTCCTCCCCTTGGCCATAAGCAGGAGCACAGCTTGGACAGAGAGATGAGGGACAAATAACCGCATTTTCAAGCCAGGGCTTCCCACCTGATGAAAACCATCCTTGCCAAAGCCAGGAGGCTGGGGTAGGCAGAGGCCTCAGCCCTCAGAAGTTCTGGTTTGAGATCTCTAGCTGCACAAAGGTGATGCTGAGCCTGTTGACGTGCTTTTGGGGATGCCCATCATCGGGCAGGTTGGCTGTGTGGGCAGGGAGAGCCACAGGCTGTGCCCACCTGCCTGTGCAGGACCTGGTGGTACAGCCAAGGGCTCCTCAGCGAGTCTCCCTCCTGGCTGCTTCCACTTGGGAATGGGAAACATGGTCCCCACATGAGACAGAAGACCCACCAAGGTGCCAGTGTGTTCCAGCCCCACCCCAGGGAAGGAAGAGGTGTATCAAATAAAGAACTAATACAGGCACATTTAAAATACACCACCACCCACATGGTGTAATAAACCTTGTGGGTGCTAGGAGCAGCATGGAACAATAAGACCACAGATAAAGGATGAAATCCTGACACCAAGAGCACAAAAGGGCTTTTCTTACTTTAGTGGGGCAAAGCTGCAGACTCTCTCCCTTCCCCCTGACTTTCTGTTTCCAAAGTATATGAATTGCACTCAATGATTTTCTTCCTGCCCTTCCTTCCTGCCTGTTCCTAATCCTAGTCATGATTTTAGTGCCTCTCTTGGGCAGAAGCCAACATGCTGTCCCTCTGCATGGCCAAAACCCTAATTTTCATGACAGTGTAGTAGGAAATAACTTGAATATTTCTGAATAAGCACTTTAGTGTAACTGGCCTTTTGGAGCAATATTCCAGCGGGAAGGATCAATGAAAATGTAAATTATATGTAACTGATTCAATTCCGACTGCCCACCACAAGTGTCCCATTTTAACAAGAGATGCTTTGTTTATTTTCAGTCTTTTTCTTAATTCAGTGGAATCCTATGGCTGTTATGGTTTTGTGTCTGTGCCCCAGGCTCCCAGTTCTGCTCTCAAATAAATAGGAGAAAAAAACCCCTATGTGATGACTGGGTCTGTCTTTAAACTTCAGGGTGGACCTTTTCTTTTCCATTAAACACCCTTGCAATGGAGAAGCTATTACCAAAGCACACGTTTTACTGATGCCTTCTCCAGGTGGACTGCAAGCCCTGAGCTCATTAATGGACATTTTCTGCCCTTGGACAAAGCAATGATTTGTTTCAAAGCAATCCTTTGTAATTACAGAACTCACTGAGCTCTTCAGTAATCTGCCACTGGCACTTTTCTGCTTTATGTTCGGTTTTTGCTTGCTGATTCCACCTGTGCACATGTTTACTCTCAAACCACATGAAACCCGCAGACATTCTTCGAGGCTGACTGTTTTTTCCTGCTCAGAAATCCCCATATATTTTTGGCCATGCACTCTGCATTCATGTGACTCTCACACACTGTAGCTCAATGAAATCTTCTGAAAGAGCTGCCAGCTCACCAAATTTTCCATGAATTAGGTCCTGACACTTCAATGAGAGGAAAGACAATGTCTGAAACAAGGCCAGCTCTGGCTTTCTGCCTAGTATGTGTCACAGTAATTCTACCAGCTGCCCTTCTACACAGCACTTCATACTTTTCAGACCACCAAAAAGCCCCTTGAATACTTTCAGTGATAGCTGGGGCTCGAGTTGCCAACATGTTTTCCCAGCCTCTGGCACCCAGTGGCTCTGGACTGGACCTGGAAAGTTTTGTGTGTGTGCCTGTTTTGTTTTGTTGTTATTGTTATGAATGGCTTTCGCAGGGGGCTCTGACTCCAGCACAACCCTACCCAGCCATTCATAAAAAACAGAGAGAAAATATTGTACTTTCCCCAGTTGGAAACTGTCTCTGATACTGACCAAGGCTTTCAAGAATCTCAGTCATTCAAGACCTTCGCTATCGTAATGCTTCACGGCGAACGCTCTCTGGCAGCGCTTGCTGACTGCCGGCTCGGTTTCCACTGGGTTTGGGATCTGGAGCTCAGTGTGTGTTGTGCTCTCTTCCTTAAATGGAAGCAGCAGGGCTATGAAAGCCGGGAAGCAGGGCTCAGCCCCTCAGCCGGTGTGAAGGACCCCACAGACACACCGCGAGCCGTGCCCACCCGTGGCACACCGAGGGCTCCAGCTTGTGGCTGCTGAGCCCACCACAGGGGCTGGTTTCCAAAGCACTGCGTTCCTTGCTGCAGCCTGGGAGTGCTATCTGGATGAACACGGGCCAGACGAAACCAGCCAGATCCAGCCCTGCCAGGACCCCAGCGTTCGCGCACCGAGGTCACCCCACACCAGAGGAATGGAAGTGTGCGGGCATCATGAGAGATTCCCAAGCACCCCCTTTCCTCTCTTTAACTGTTGTGGATGTGATGCCTTTGATGCAGTACAGATACAAACGCTAAGCTTTGTGTTCACTGAGTTAAAAGATCATTTCATGGCTTCAAGGGAGACATCTCTGATTCAAAAGTGTTGCAACTGCATGTTCAACTAGCTGGAAAGAAAGAGAATCTGTCTTGGTTATGGAAAAGACTGGAACCATAAAAGAAGCCAAGAACAGGAGACTTTAAAATGGTGCTAAGGAGCAAAATAAAGTTGCACGCAAGACATGAGAGTCCTGAGCTGTTACGTATTCTCCTCGGGAGCCTAAAGAGTAAGATGGCAGACCTTATTTTGCTCTGACAGAGGCTCTCTCGCTTGTGTCAGTGATCAGATGTAAATGGAGCTTACTGATCACATGTCAGGGGAGCTTTGTGCAACACAGGACTTTCACATTTTACTTTTATCCTGTTTAAAAAACACCTGTTGTAAAATGAATGTGTGTCTGCTGAAATACCACACACTTGAATGAAAAATTCAGGGTTTTTTTTTATATCACATTCAAGTACAAGTCAACCTTAAGTTACTTTCTTAAACATGTATGAGACAGAAAGAACAAATATCAGTGTTGGAAAAACCCTATGATCCTGACATTTAAATGCCTTCCCTTCAACAAATCCAAAACACAGCAGGGTTTCTTTTGCCATGTTTGAACTATTAGGCATGTGTGAGCTCAGGCAAAAGATAATGATTAAAAACTTCAGGATAAGAGTTCTGCTTTTGAGCAGATAAAAATTAACCCACCCAATGAAGGAAGCACACAAAGGTTTGGGCACTTTTATCCTTGCTGTGAGCTTCAGATATTCAAAGCCCAACTGTTTATATTTTACAAGACACTTCTTCCACTCCTCCTCTGCCCCACATACCTCATTTTATTTCAAATTCAGTGACCTTCCTCTCTGTCATTATCTTAGGTGCATCCTTATGGCCTACACAGTTACAGGTCAAACAATTTCTTTGCTTTTTATAGGGGAACAAAAGGGCAGCCTCATGTGATGAGTCTATATTCATCTTGTAACAGCAGTCAAAAGTTGTTTCAAATTCAATTTTTTCACACTTCTCATTCACTGGAGTAGTTCTTACCCCGTTACTTTTCACAGTGTTGTAAGAACAAGGAAGAAGAAGGGTAAGTCTATGCCAACTAGTATGAGCAATGCTGGAACACATTTTTAATGATCAGAGATAAAAGCTCCGATCTGAATGTAAATCATCCCCTGACTGCTGTTCCTGAAGCTCCAAGGGCAAGAGGCACACTCACAGCACTCCTACATTTTGTGTTTCTGTCTTCCTCTTCAAACTAAGTATTATGAAGATGTTTGACTGATGCTTCTTGGCAACAGTGATTCTCTTTTATCCCCTCAGTTTGACACAAACAGGACATTCACATGGACACAGCTCTGCTGGGGAGACTAAATGACCACGATGGAAATTAATACCCAGTTATGGTGACATTCATAGTGCTGACAGATCAGTGTTGTGCAGAAATCATTAAAATAATTTCACAGGTCACCCAAACACTTGCAGCTCTAAATTAAAAGATGAGTAAAACCATATTTAGGTTTTTTGTCTACATACCCTCGAAAAATCAGGAAGTTAATATATCATACCAGTTGAGACCAATATAATCCAAAATAAATCATGTCTTCCAAGCAGTTCCACATGACAGCAGAGGAACTACCGTTCTGCCCTACAGCTTTAATTGGTTTGAGTCCAGGCTTTCTCTGTCTTCTCCAGTGCAGTGATACAATACAGCCTGCAAAAGAGCCCTCACCTCTGGGCAGAAACTACTTTCAGCTTCATGACCATCAGCAGGATTGTATGGGATGGTGTGCCTGTCATTCACTCCTCTAGTGCAGTTATGCTCAAAGCTTGCTGCAGAAACTATCTTTCTTTCAAGAGCATAGCAGAAATACTTTCTCACCCCATTAAAAGCAAGGGGGAGATGTCCCCTTCATCCAAGCAGTACTGGCTGGTATTTTGGAAGCACAGGTCATGAATTCTCCTGCCTCCATTACATGTTTGCAGTCAACTGGCAACCGTGGTGTCTGTGTATGCACACTGCTGTGGGTCATTAGGATCTAACAGCAAAACCATCTGGCCCTTAGAGTTCAAAGGAGATTTCACAGTTCTCTGTGCAGTCTCATAAATGAAGCTAATAGTAATCTGTGGAGAATTTTGGCAAAATCTGTGGAACTTTTCTTCTTTATTTTCTATTCTATTTGGCACTCCTCTGAGTTTTTAATACCAAATACAAAGTCAGGTCATTCAGAAAATATTTATTAGCTTATTAAACTGACCTCCCCTGACTGCTGCTGGAAAACCCTGCAAGATCTCAGGAGCTGCACCAATACTTTTAGCTGATGACAAAGTAAATAGTACTTCTATTCCACTTGTGGAGGAGAGCAGAGAGCATCAGAGTCTTCCAAGTACACAAAGTGACTTTTAATAGCTGACTGGCTATATTCTAATTGGCAAATCCAAAACACACTGATTCAAATTACTCTTTTGGTAGCCAGGAAATTGAGGCACTGGCACATATATTCAGTCAGGTATGTATATACCCAATGGAAGTCAAACAACTGACTTCGGCAGGGTTAGGATTTCTTGGTTTTGTTTCTAGAAAGCTACCTTCAGTACAAAATGTCTGAACGTTGCTGCATTTGCAATGGGCTGATGTTGTGAGAGGATGAAAACTGTGACAAGAAAGTATCAAATGTCAAATTCTGTTTTCTTTTACGCTTGCATAACCTATTTAGTTTTCAGTTGCTTTGCTCAAACCTTCCTCACAGATGACATCCCACCATTACAGGTCTGGCTGAGTTCAAATTTAATGATTAGAACAGGAAAGGAAACCCCTTAATTTTAATTCATCTGCTAGCTGAACTTCATCTGCAAGCACAATACCCCATTGAGTTTATCAAGGATATAATCAAAATTCAAAGCACAGTAGCTGTTATTTCAGTGCTCTTGATAGATGTTAGTAATTTTTGTAATGTTTCAGCCAGTATTGGTTATGTTTCCATAGAATATTTAGGGTAGTGCAGCTCCATGAAATATCCATTTAATGGGCCTTGTATCAGTGGTTCAATACCACAAACAAGTGTAAGCTGGCATACTCAGCTAAAATCAATACAGTCTGGCAGCAGGAGGATCTGTTGTTGCTGACTGCTTTTTAGAGTCGCTGCTGCTCTGTTGTGTTCCCCTGTTACTTTATTATCGTCCGTGATGCATTTGATAAGCTTTCCTGGCACATTTTGCTCAGCTGAAGTTCAGCACCTTTGCATTTTTCTGTTAAAGTATCACAAAGCAATTCCTGCCCTTCAGAATAATTCTAGCACACAGTCCAGCATTGAGGTTTTCTTGATACGCACCTAAGGAAATATGAGCTGGCTCTTTTGTCTGGCAGACGTCATATGTATCTATCTATTTATAACTCCACACACAGACAGACTATTGAGAAAGCCAAATGGGACATTCCAGTTATTCTTAGTTATAGCGCAGGGGAAAAGAAAAGAAACAAACCTACATTTTAGTAGGCAGAAATAAACTGTAAGTTATTTGCAATGAATCCAAGCCCTCATGATTCAGGGATATAAAGGGATCAGAAAGTGCTTAGCTTTATACCTTGCAGACTTCTCCAGACAAATAACTATTGTGCAACCGTTTATCTCCAGACTGTCTTGTCTGTTTGGATACAGCAACCCCTGTGTGCACCATGCATTTCTTTTGGCCCATGTGGAAATGATTTCGGGTCACCACTAAACAGGCTTGATTTGAATTCATGACCTGGAGGTGAAACGCACCGTATCGCATTACCATCCCGTTCCAACTTTTGTTTTAAAGTCCTCCCTCTCTTCTTGCTCAGCCACCTCCTGCCATACAGACTGAAAAAACAGCTCCTGCACCAGAGGCCGTTCCTGGTGGTACCACTAAGGGTGGCTGCGTGGAGCTCATCAGAGCTGCAGGGCTGTCATCAGTGGACTCATGTAAACTTGACTGTGAGGAGCTTCCAAATCCCCCTGAAATTTGCCCTGGTCCAGAGAAATAACAGAGTAAATAGGGCGGTAGAGGCTCAAACCAGACAACCTGCGGCAAAATCTGCTACTGTTTGGAAAGTGAACACTGAACTTCAGTGATTTTGCTCAAAATATAACTATTGTCAGGTAACACTTCTCTTCCTGGCCTTCTACATTTATTGTCCTCCCCATTTTAAGGTCACAAAGACATTATACTTAACTCATTCATTGATAGTGTCCTTGTGTCATTTTGAGACTGAAAAACACGCACAGCCTGTTTTCAGCAATACAGGCTTAGACAGAAGCAGTCCAATTAATTTCCAGGCCTATGAAAGGTTTTGCCAACAACGGACCCAAGCCTATAGGCAGAGATGGAAAAAGACCTGAAGTGGCAGTGATGTAAACAAGGGACAGACTGCTCCACTGGGCAGCCCTGGGACCACAGCAATGTCCCAGCAGTGTCAGGTGGCCACTCTACTCTCTGCCCCACACCTTCATCACCATGATGCTGCAAAGCCATACCACAGAGCAGAGCTGCGCTTTTTCAGTGCACTTTCCTTCATTTATTGAAGGACAACATCAGTGAAAATACAATATTCACTTCCCTCAGGCATTGGCCACCTTTGCCTTGAAGGCAGTAATTCAAGCCAAGAAATCTCAGTGTCCCCCTTGGATATTTTCCAGTGGCAGCCTGTGGCATATTTCTTCAGTTTATTGGCATGCTAGAAGTGCTGCTGCCTCTAGAGATTGTGCTTCATGTTTCAGCAAGGCACACCTCAGCCAGAGGAGGAGAGCAGGTACAAGAGAACATGATCTGCCTAGAAAACCAGCAGACTTTACCTACATGTGAAACCAATCCAGTCCAGGTCCACAGCCTGGCTTGCATCCATACTGCCTTTCTTCCTCCTGTACAGCGCTCTCTTCCATACTGCTTACAGGGAAGAGCCTGTAGGCTGTGCTATTTCCTTAGCCAGATGTGGGTACCACTTTAGGTGCCAGAGGACAAGACTGCGTGAAGCAGAGAAGGCTCCCAACTGCACAGCACAGATGGCTGCAGACATCACTGAGGCTGTGCCCAGGCACTGTTCAGCTCACTGAGCACAGACACAACTTTATATCCTGTTAGGATGTATCTGTTCCCTTGTCTGCACAAATTAAGGTAAGGATACAAGGGATCTAAGCAGCCTCTATTGCACAGCATTTCTGCTCTTTCAGAGATGTAAAGCAACTTGTACCAAGCTTATGTGATCCTCCCCATGCCCAGCCTGGAACTACTGCAGGAGCTTCCCTTTCCCATACAGTCCATTGCCTCTGTGACCTCCCATTGCCCTGTAATGGCTGGGCAGGGTTTTCCTCCAAAGAAAAGGCACACAGTGCAAGGCAGGCCACTCGCCTGTGCCTGGCTGATTTTCTGCAGCTGAGGATCTGGCCTCAGGCACTTCTCTTGAACTTCTTTGTCTGAGCAGATCCCTTGGTAGCCACATGGGTTTTGTACGTCTGGGATATACAGATGTCTGATAGCTGTCTGTCTATCGAACAAATTGATAATTATTAGCGCCTCCAGGAAGCTGATGCTGCTAAAAGTGTCTGCCAGAGCCTGACCAGAGCCTGCTGACACCCTGGCACAGTTTCCTCAAAGCCAGTGTCCAAAATAGAAATACACTTTCCATGTTCTTGAAATATACCAGGAGTTTGGTGCCGAGTTGTTGTAATTAACCCACTTCCTGGCTTGATATATTTTGGGATTGTTCCGGTGTGTGGTATGTTAAATAGGGAAGTCAGCTTTACTTTTTAAATGGAAATTACATTCATTATGTCCAAAGGCACTCCTTGCAAAGCAGGAAAAAACTCCATTGCATTGCATTGCATTGCATTGCATTGCATTTCTGGTGTGCTTTTACCGTTCACTCATTACTAACAATTTCATCATTGTGAAATCCGCATGACACGGTAAAAAGGTGGTAGCAAAACGATTTTCTCTTCTATTTAGCAAGAACTCATTTAATAGAAGATGGCAAAGTCAAAGTCTACGGTATTCTATCGTCAGCCTCTCAACAGCAGCAGAAATATGAATAGTGTCTCTGTACACATGCTTCCCTTCCTCTGAAAGAGAGAGAACTGGGGAGAGAGGAAGGGAGAAAGAGATTCTACTGTTGATAATCCTGGTGTAATTTTGGAGTTGTTCTATTTATGTCCCTGGACAGACTCTATATTTAGCCCAGCCTAGGAGAGATTTGACTGTAGTTGTTACAGGACTGTCTAGCTACATTTATTTAATAGCCTTTTGGAAGCTACATCTGATCTGAAGATTCTATTTGTTGCTTGGATCTAACAATGTGAACATCGAAGGTATGTGTGTTAGGTATGCATGCAAATCTCCTGCAGCTTTCTTCATAATAGCACTGAAACCTGATAGCACATCAAGAATGCAGCGCCTGGAGCACCCTACTACAGCCCTGCTCCCTGGTACAGCTTAACGTGGTTTCCTTGCTCAGAGAGCTCCATTCACAACTTGGAAAGCAGCCTGCCTTTAAATGTTATGGTTGCTAGGAAGGGCTTGTGAACATTCTGCCAAACCCAGGTCATTGCAGAGAATAGGGCTGCTCAATATTTACTCTCGGTTCCTGGTAACTCTTCCATATTTTGTTGCTTCTGTTGCTTAAGTGACAAAACCTGATTTTTCATGCCACAAAAACCAAAGCTAAACCCTGCCCTTGGCTAAATTCTGCCCTTGGTTCAAACCACTTGCAGAGTCTATGGAAATCCTTCCACCTCCTACCTAGTCACATTCTATTGTGGTTGGAACCTATGTGGTTTGGGACGTGCCAAAAATACACTAGTTGGTAGCATCTGTGGCTAGGTGGTCCTGGCTGCAGAAGCGAAAGCTGCTTGCTGGATGAGGAAGGAGAGCTGGCCTCCAACCACTGCTGCCGTTGGCACAGAGAGCCATACCTTTTCTGGGAACTAGGCACACTGAGTAGACAGAAGCTTGATTTGCAGCTAGCTGAACATAAATCACCTCTGTGAGATCAAGTGGTGTATCAGCACCAGACCACTTAAAGGCAGCTGTAAGATCATTCTAGTGTTGGCAGCAGTGTGGCCAAGGACACCCTCATACTCTAGGTATTAACAGGTGTGAGAGCTATTGATGATGTGGAACAAAGTCTTTCTGCTGGTACTCACCAGGCCACTGCCAGGCACCTAAATATCCCCATGTTCCATGCCTCTGACTCAAGCAAGGTTTTCTCTTGAGAAAGGACCCAGGGAGGCAAGCCTCAAGGGCACCAGAGGTTTCTTTGAGCCCACTGCTCTCCCAGGAAAATGCTGTGGCCTGCAAGGAGGCCACCAGCGAAGGAAGAATAGCATTTAGAGGAGAGGTAAGGAAACAACAGCGTGTGTACACTTAGGAGCTTCTGGAAATCTTTGGTTGGTAGGAAACAGTGTTGGGAAGTTCTGGTTGGGTTGCAGAGTGGGAAAGATCCAAAGGGATGGAACGGAGGAATGAGAGTGGCAAGGAAAGATGGTGGGGAAGAAGGGGACCAAACACACACCACCTTCCCTACTTGCACACAAACGGGAGTGAGATCTCTGTACTGCTCGTTATGTGCAAGGACTTGAAAGGAAACACAAAGAAACACCTAACTCCTATTTCTCTTTGTCCACCAATGCACACAAGACTGCTGTATCGTTATCATATTTTTGGTTTCTTCTATGCTTCTTGGTGTGCATTACTGACATATTTTGGGGTTTTTGTGATGTTTTATAGGGAGTAATTGCAAAATTTTGTCAGAAAGACTGTTTTCAGGTACCAGTGGGTTTTTTAGATTTGAGGTTCAGATACATTTTGTAGGCTTTATGGGAAAGCTTCATTTCCTCAGATCACAAAAAAGGAAGAGAGAAATAGGAAGGCCCTGGGACTGTACTGCCTTGGGAGCAGAGAATTACACCCCTACCTGGAAGCAGAGAAACAACCTGCCATTCAAGGCTAATGACAGCAGGATCCGCAGGAACATGTGCTCTTCCTGAAGAACTCAAACCATTTTTCAGCATGGCAATCTCTGCATAAGCAGGTCTGCTTCAGCTTTGTGGTTAGATGGCACTGGCAGCAGCACAGCCAGGATGTTCACTGTTTGTTATTCAAACCCTTCAAAAGGGTGGGGGACAGTGATGGGATAAGGAGCTGCCCATGCCTCCTTGCTCCTCATCACCTCCCAGGAACGTCTGCCTTTGGGCATAGTTAGATGCATTTCTGTTAATAAGTATGTGGCCTTTTCAGCCATGTTTTTTCACTTTAATCCTTGTCTGCGCTTGCTGGCACGTGCACTTAGCAATTTGTGGTTATTATTTTGCTCATTCAACATTGTACAATTGTCTTTTATAACTGAATATAAGGAGGGGTTTATAGTTAAACAAATGCAGAGCTCTTGAAAGTGATATAGTCTAGATCCATTTTGCTTAGCAAATACTGGGTTTTCTTTTCTTCTGTCTCTCAGCCAAAAAGACAGCATCTTGCTCACTGTACACTGCCTTGCCAGGCCCAAACTGATGGTTTCATGGGTCTTCCAGACACACCATCACAATTCCAGAAAGCCAGGATTTCTGTGAGAGCTCCACATCAGGATATTCTCAATAAACACTCTGTAGCTCAGAGGGAACCCCTCAGTGTCATGTAAGCTCCATATAGCTCCCTACTCAACTCTGTGGTGATCTCCTCCCTCAGATGGGGCTGATGGGGTGATGGGGCTCAAGTTGGTTGAACGGCCCCTCACGAGGTACTCAAGATCTCAATGCTCAGCACCAACCACGACTTAATACATGATGACACTTCTTTCAAATCCATGCTTATCCCATGACATGATGATCCCTGTGCTTGAACCAACTGATAAGACTTGAGATCATGCAGCTGAAGAGCAGAATTCATGCATCCTTAAAGAGAGAGGACAGTGAAAAGAAGGCTGCTGCCCTCTGCACAGGATAAGGGCAAGAAAAGTAGATGCAGGGTCATTTTGCATTGTTGATAATTCTGGCAGGGAGGATGCAGCCCATGAGCTTTAGTGTAACCAGCCCTGCCCTAGAAAACAGTTTGGCCATGTAGAATTTTGAAGCTTCATCAGCCAGTATAACTCAGAAGCGTGCTTTCTCCCAGCCTGTTTCAGCCAGAATACACTCCAGCCACAGAGCTGTCAATGTCCTGGGAGAGTCTTTAGTATGCAGGAGTTGTGTTCCTGGAAGGGCTTGGGGTGCCAATGAACCACAGAGATTTTAGGAGCAAAATGTGCGAGGCATTTTCTGAACAGCATCCTGTAAAAACACAGATACAGACAAGGGCTGTATCTAGCTCCTGAAGACTACAGAACGAGCTATCTGCAGCCTGTTACACAGTAGATAGACAAGGACAAACTTCAGGCAGGGAAATCTGACAAGTGCATGGGCACCACCATGGTGAACATGTTTGTGTATCTCTTCAGCAATACGATGGGTGGTGGATTTGCTTTGGTTTGGGGTTTGTTTGTTGTTTTTCCCCCAAGTCCATTCTTCTTAACCATCAGTGATTCGTCAGAAATGGAAATTACCTCAGACACCCAGTGGAAGACCTGTGATGCTGTGATGGGTCATACCAACACTACTCTTCAGTCCACCATGGACTTTGCCATGGAAAGCTTAAGAATTTACATTAGACAACTAAAACCAATAGCACTGCTTAAATACATATTATCTCTGAATATCCTTTTAATCCCTGTAGATCCCAAAGTGATCTGCATACCTGAAGTGACAGCAGAACATTATAAAGGGGCCTGTTTCACTCTGCTCTGCAACGCAGCCATTGCTGGTATGTTTAACAGCACAAAACAGTATGCTGGAGGGGCAGGAAGTGAAGAATAGCATATCCAGTGTACATGGCAGGGAAGAAAGGATGTAATTATCCAAACTCGAATTTGGCCAGGACACTGAGGTCAAAACCCCAACTCCTTTGAAAAATCCCATAGGAATTCTGATGACCACATGTGGTCATAGCCTTGATTTCATATCTCATCCAAGCACCACCTCCCATGACAGTTTTCTGGAGTACCATGCAAAGACATTCATCCTACGTGAATCAAAAAGAAAAGTGCACCCCAGCACAGCAGCTAGGTGCCCTTGGAAGTATTCATTTTGTTTCTTAGTTAGCCTATAGCACTTGGGACACATATACCCCCTTCCTCAGCACTGGTGGACAAAGGGAACGGACACTGCTTGCTTATGTTGGATGTATTTATCAGAAACTCAGATCACAACCCCACTATTTCAAAGCAGCAACACTGCTCCCATGATTAAGTCATGACTTGACTTCTGTTGCCTAAAATGTAAATCACACCCAGTTTTTCATCTGTGAGCAACTACTAACCAAAACAGGAAACTTTGCATTTCAGTATTAGCAGCCTACTGCATTCTGCATGGCTGAGGGACACAAACACACCACTGCCTTAAAAGACTGTTTAAAAATCACCACCAGGTAAACGGCAATAACAGAATAGGTGCAGGTTTTACCCCACTTCAGATGTCAGGTTATACAGCATCACTTTACACTTATTTTACTAAGGTGAAAGCAATGAGGACAGGCTAACAGCCTGTTCATGGGTAATCACTAATACCCATCAAAGCTCAGCCTGAATGCTGTAACTCAGTCATGCATTCAATGCCTCACACTAGAAATTATGTCAATCTCTGTTCTAACAGACCTGGGAAGAGCAACTTGGTGCTACTGTACTAAGGTGGCTTACAGCTTAAGAGTGTTAATTTCAGCAACCTGAACAGATTCTGCCTGGCACAAAACATCACCCACTTCTCAGCTCCTGCTGCTTCCAGGGTAATTCTCAGACTCATGACACCTGAGAGCTGCACCTAATGGCAGGTGCTTCCAGGCACCCAGATGCCTGTAGCCCTCCAACAGCTCATGAACTGTATCATGCTGGACTGGGTACCACAGCCAGCAGTGGAGCCACAAGGAACCACATCCTCTGCTATTGAGACAGGAAAAAACCCAAGGCTGACATCTCCAGGCACCCAGAAAGTGCTCATCCAGTTCCTTCCTCTATTCCTTTCTTCCCATGGCACTGCACAACTCTGGGGCAACAAGTAAATGAATCCAGCAAGTGAGGGGAGTTTACTGGCTCTGCATTACATGCTGCACAGCTGATCCCTCACATGAAGAATGGGCACTCCAGACATGGAAGATTAACAAAATGTGAGCTGTGAAGAGGCCCAGAGAGATGAAATGCTTCATCACAGAACACGTCAATGTCAAAAATATTAGTGAATGCAGGTCTCTTGGAACTGGTCTAGATCTCTATCACAGTTCCCTTGTTTAAAACATGACTTAAAAGATTATGAGAGTTTGTCACCTGCATTCAAATGCCATCCATAGAAAAGAATCCCTTTCTGGCCATAAATCCTAAGCAATCTGTAGCACACCTTTGCTTGTGACAGACTCTGATGGCCCATCCTACACAGGAGGTCACATCAGAAACAAATCATCCCATCTGGCTTTAGCATCTGTGAATCAAAGGTTGGATACCTACGTCACTGGTTTAACCAGGGAGAGCTGGTTTGCCTCATGAGAACTACTGCAAGAGGGTTACTTTTTCACAAGCATTTCCTTCCATAGCAGGAACATGCGTGCATGTGCTGCAGAGAAATTAAATGATAAATTATGATCAAGGAAAACTAAAGGAGTTGACACAAACCCCAGTAAGGCCAGATGCACATAGTTAGAAATCTCAAATTTGTTTGAATCATCTCACAGAAGCGAACCCAGCTCAAATCCACTGGGTTGATAGCACGAGTAATTGCGTGTGGGATAGCGTAAGACCATGGCACTTGAAGGCAATGAATCTTGGAGGTTCTACAGTGTGAGCTGAAGTATCAGGTATATAGGTCTTTCAGCTATAAAGTTACAGATAATGTAGGAACATGCTGCAATGCCTGTTCAGAAGAAAATTAAAATCAGTTATCAGTCTTTGCTTTCGGCAGTAACTGGTTTTGAATACACTTGAGAAAACAGCATCACATACATACAATCACATTAGATCGCTCTTGCTCCAATGAGACACAAGTCACACACTACATGAAGTGTAAGCCATCAAACCTAACAGTTTGCACCCTTTTAACAAAACCAGAACCAAAACTGTGATTTCTGCCTGACAGGAACCAGGCACAGACTGGTTTTTCAAAGCAAAATCCAGTTAGCAGAACCACAAGTACACTTGCATCTGACCTCACTGTTACAAGCTCGAGTGAATGTTTGCCTTGCTGAACATACACAAGTATGAGTTAACTTGTCACCCACCTGATTTTTACTTATTTAATAACACTAAGATTATGAATATTCCATTTCATAGAATAACAGGCTGGTTTGGATTGAAAGAGACATTGAAGTCCAACCCCATGGACACCTTCCAATAGACCAGGTTGCTCAAAGCCCCATGCAACCTGACCTTGAACACTTCCAGGAATTATGTACTCATGCCCTTTAAAGCAACTAAACTTGTTGTTAAACGTGTTCTCCTATTTCCTCTCTGCCATAGCCTTTTCTGTGAAAAGAGCATTGCTGCATCTTAACCACACACAGTGCCCACACAATTAGGAAAAAAAACAACAACAAATATACAAATATAAGCCTCCTCTTGCTTGTTGCTTTACTCCGTTTACTATCCTCACATTGTTTTACTTTAATTGCTGGAGCTTGATACCGTACTCATTTTGCTCAGTCAGTTCATAATATCAATTTCCCTGAAGGTCAGAAACAATACTTCAGGAAATGCCACCTGCTATTCAGGGATATCACAGGAAATTTGCATTTCCACTTTGTAAGTGTTATTATTTTGGACTGACAAGCTACATGTATTTCATTATCCCAGAATTAGGTATCTGAAAGCTAGAAAGAGAGAGAACGGGTGTCCTGGCTGGCCTCCCACTAGCATTTCATGGTCATCAACAATCAAGGGTGGGAAGACAAACAATTTGCTCCTGAAAGATGGTGAATGCTTCACACGCAGCTCTCTGTCACTTCCACAGGAGTGAGGGAGCGATTCCGCCTCTTCACTGGTCTCCTCCTTCAGAGTTGGGCTGCTGTCTGAGTGCATTCTTCCAGCTTCTGCAAACAGCACTGAGGAATGAGGTGGTGGATGAAGCCAGAGGATTTATTCTCCTGCAGGAATACATGAGACTTGAGTGCAGTTTCTGCAGGGAGTTGGATGTCTTCTTTCTAACCTTTGATTCATTAGGTGTGAGAATGCGGCATTTCAGGACCATCCTTCCCATTCTAGGGAGGAAAGCTGCCCGCAGTTGCAAGCCTTGCAACCTTCACAACAACTGTAGCAAATCCAACCTTCAGTCCCTGGGTGTTTTTTCTCCAGGTGGGCATTCTGAAGTGGCCGCCAATACAAACTCCAGCACTTTTACTCCCTTAGAGTTCTCAGCACAGCCATGAGGGGTTGGGCAGGAAGGAGGAGACCTGTTAGAGGGAAGCTGCAATCCTGCACGTTTCTGATGTATTTTCTGCAAAACATGGAGCACATTAAGCTTTAGTAGCCTTCTTCCCAGCTCTTCAAACTTGTCTTCAGCTATGTTGTTTTCTCCTCCTGGCAGGGAACAGGCATGCCCACAGTACAGAGCAGAGTACCCACTTCGAGCAGGTATGGCCCTGGGAGCGAGCAGTGTGGCTGCACTTCACATCCCTTCAGGCACATGTCAGGAAGCATATACTGAGTGAAATGCTGGGGGAGAGGGGTATTCCAACTGCCTAGTGCTTCTCCCAAGGAGTCTGTCTTGTCACTCAGAAACACACCTAATGGTGAGCATGAGGGAAATCAGCCTGAAGGCACAAACGGGCTTTAAAATGGCTTTATTACTGGAGGTCCGTCCAAATCCAGCTCTGTGGCTCAAGAGGAAGCACAACTGTGGGAACTTTCTTGCACGGTTTCTTCTTGGCTGGCCAAACACATCCCAGAGATTTCACTTCTGGGAAGAATGCCTTGAAGTGATATTTTTTATGATGAGGGCTTTTCAAGACATATCTCTATTTCAAGCAGCAGTGCTGGAGACTGCTGAGGGAGGTCAGCAGGCTTTACGGGGCGGACTAAAGGAAACTCTTTTTAGCTGGCTCACAGAAGGGCATGAATGAGATGGCAGCAGAAGACTGCACTCACCAACAGCTTCCCTGAGTCACTCTCCAGCCCTGCTCACAATGGGGAGCTCTGTGGCCAATGGCACTCCCAGAGCCAAGGCAGCCTGCTGCTGAGGAACTCCATGCTATGCAGCACCAGAGATGATGGCAGCTCCACTTTCCTGATATAGAGGCAAGGCTGGAAGCTGCCACTATGCCAGCAGATCTGAGCTGCAGATGCAGCATTGGCACAAGCAGCAACAAAAGCTGCTCAAAGTGAAAAGAGTTTGGTTTGCTCTACTCGGCCAAGAAGAAGAAATGCAAAGAAGCATAAAGTCACCATGCCCTTTCCCAGACATGAGGGCTGTCCCATATGAGCTGAGAACTTCCCCCCCTCAGAGAGTCCTGCCCAAGTGTTAGGATTAGCAGTTGGTGGCGATGGCAAGGTCTTGCTGGCAGAAGAGAGTTGCTAGCTGGCACTGGCTCAAGAGGCTGTTTGCACAAGGGCTGCCTTGTAAAACTTCAGACTGATAAAACTGATGACTGTGTTGAGAGATGCTCATAAAACACTGAGTCACCCCTTATTCAATTAAGGAAGCCGTCACTGATCTTTCAAGGAGGCCTGAATGGGTTACTCCCCTCTGTGCTGTGCTGAACTCAGAAATATCAATCTGCTGAACACTTTGGATGACCTATGCTGCCAGCCAGAAAGTTCAAAAGGTGAGGAACACCTCTCAACAGGAATAAACAGTGACGCACATTTGGAAACAACCCTTGCAATCAGGATTAGCTGTTTGGTACCCTCTCCTGCCTGGAAGTTTTTGTGCTACTAAAAAGCTACCTATGAGGGATGGCAAGAAATGACTGTAAACCAGTCCCAGCTGCCTTTGAGGTGGGTTTAGAAATCAGGAGGAGGAGAAATGCCAATGGTTAATATTTACGCAAACAAACAAACAAAGTTTAATTTTTAAACATTGATGTTCATTTTACGATTGTTAAATCAATATTAATACAAAATGTAAACCGTTTTATAGCCTCCACACAAGTCTCCCTTGTTGCTCCCTTCCCAAGAAGCCTGCTTTTAGGCAGATGCGCATTACTCAGAACGCTGGTCCTAATAAATAACTCCAGAGTGAGACCTGCTGCCCTTCTTCAGACACACTGCCTAATGACTTCTGTGAGAGCTCTGCCTGAGTAAAAACACCAAGTTTTGGCCCATTACCTTCAAATGAACAGAACAGTTTATTTGTGGTTCAAGGTGCTTCCTCCTGTCTGAAGTTCCTGCTTTCCAGGCAGAGCCAAAGAGGTACAAAAGCGGTGGTTTTCCCGTGATCCCCCCAGGTTGTACGTATGCTCAAAAGGGCTCACAAATGATTCTTCTGAGTTTTGTGACTTAAGTTGGTAGCTGCAGTTCCTGCCTCCGCCATGGGATGTCTTGACAATGAGCTTTGATTGAGTTTTAAAATAGTATTTCTCCAATGCTAGGCTCCAAAGACAAAAATCTTTTCTGACATTCTTTAGCCTTTGTCCCCACTGCAAATTATATACACAAAGATGTGCTATGTTTCAGAAAACTTCTTACAACCTATAGATGAAAACCAGGACAGTGCAGAAAAGCAGGAGCAGAAACAATAGCTGACAGCCATGCTTCTACTATTTATTTTTGTGAGTTTGCTGCAAGAAGTCCATCCTAAAAGCAGTCAGTAAATACTTGTGAGCAAACTTCACACCAGCCCGCTGCATGCTGCTAACATCACACAGCTGCTGCCCCCATCCATTCACTCCCTCGTGCATTTGAACTTCATTTATCCATTCACTGGGGAGAAGGTGTTGCAGTCCTCCTTCCCTGCCCCTTACCAGCCTGTTTCTCTTCCAGAGAGCACCCCAGCTCCAAGGGCTGCAAAACAGCTTCCCAGCTCCCCTCCTTAGAATCCCGCCGCTGTGGTGCTCAGGAGGGGGCACAGAGAGGAAGTGGTTCTGACATGTTTCACTGGTGTTTTAAAGCATATGATCCGAACGTGCTGAATGCTGTGGCACATTACTGTCACGTGTCCTAACCCACTGCCTGTCTGCTGACACAGTATCACCTTTCATAACTTGCTGGATATCATTTTCCAATCAGCATTGCCCTAAACACAGGAATTATAGGCAGGACACAAACCCAAACAACTCTTACATGCGTATAGCATACAACCATAAATAACAATCAAGCCCTTAAATGTTTCTCCTTTGAAGGAATCTTCCATATTTTAGATCACACATTTCCTAATGCTAATTTGTACTTTCTAGTGCCATAAATAACTAACACAAAGGGAACAAATATAGCACATTCAAAATCAGCCAGATTTATATTTTTAAATTACAAAATATATGCTCCCACCATGTTTTGGATACTGGTACAATTTCTCAATGAATGCAAACAAAGCAAGATCTGCTTGAATGCATCAGACCCCCTAATGCATTCTTAGCATAGCTCCAGGTCAGTGGAGCTGGATCAGTTCACACCAGTTCAACAGTTGGCCAGCAAGGTTCACATGAACTGGTATCTCTGTCAGAATCTCTTCCGTTCCCTCCTTCCCCAACTTGTGAATGGGTTAATGCTCCATACATCTGAACTATATGGATTCGGTTCAAGTCACACAAAAGCAGGATGGAAGACACACATGCACCTTTGCCGCCTCCCCCTGCTCCACACACACCTCCACACACTGATGGAAAGATAACATCAGCTTTCCATAGGAAAACTGATTACTGAGATGCTAGCTCAGCATGGACTACAAAATGTTACATTTGGGGCTCTCCATGAAGACAAAATCTTCAGAAATGAGCATGTACTTTCAGCTTAAAATTTCCTTTTCACCTGAAGTCAAATTTTCTGATTAAGGTATTTCAACAGAAATAGTCTTGTCAGTACCTAATAAAGCTTTATAAGCCACTATAACAGCACATTTCTGTGTGCTTCTGCTCCCAAAACCGGTATCCATCTCAATCCCTACACATTTCAGCTTTCAGTATGGCCTGCAGGTCAATGGATGAAGACTGACTTGGACCCCCAAGTACCTGCTTTTATCCTCTTATCATCCAGGCAAACAGGAGCTTAGCTCATAATAAACCATTGGATTTGTCTGCTTGAAGCATACAGAGAACAATGATGTGTTTGAGAGGCAAACGTAAGCCATTTGGGGATGCACAGACAAAATCCATACCTGGCAGCTGGTGACCAGTCAGGTTTTGCTCCAGTGGCATGGTGAGAACTGATGAGAACTGGCTTGTGTTGTATGAGGAGACACACTCAGCTACAGAGAGCTTCAAGAGGAACCTAAGTGTAAAGCCCTTCAGAGCAACCCAGTCAGTGAGCCTAGAGTGAGTACTGAGCAGAGTACTGTGATCTCTGTGGCCTGCAGTACTTGTACTGAGCAGAGTACTGTGATCTCTCTGGCCTGCAGTACTTGTACTGAGCAGAATACTGTGATCTCTCTGGCCTGCAGTACTGTTTGAAGTTTGTATGAAGTCCCTGTTGCTACAACACTGGCCAATTTCCCATACACTAAAAAACTATACATAAATAACAACTCTTTTCCTCCCTTTCCTGTTGGCTTATACAAACAGCTTGATTACTGTGTTATCTCATGTTGGAAATGCCTATGGAGGATGTTCTTGTGAGCATGTACCAAATTCCAAAACATCTGAGCAACCATCAAAATATGATGGTGGTATCGCAGTCCTGCTGCAGCATCTGTTCACTCCATAGGCAAGGAGGTTGCAATTGCTGCTCGTCAAAGCTCTTGTTAGCAGTCACAGACCAGGGGCAAGCAACCAAGCTTTCAGGCTCTTTGTTCCTCATGATCAGGACTTAAGCAGATGACCACCTGCTGAAATCATGGTGCTAATACCCTTTCCAGGCAGCTTCAGTAGTAATGATAATACAGTAATGATGGAATCCAGATGAGGGATTATCACAGAATCACAGAACCAACTAGGCTGAAAAAGACCTTTAAGATTATCAGATGACTTTCATTTCCAGAACTGCCAGGCTAACACCCTTCATGAGAACTAAATTCAGCAGCTTTGTAACTTTAAACAGTCCTAGAATTTCCATGTGAATCCAAACTAACAATACCTACAAAAGCTCCATTTAAAAATACTTCTGCCACCAAAGAAACTCCCAAAGCAGTCTGCCACCAAGAAACAGGAGGAGTCCAACTCTGAGGAGATGGACTTCTCTTCCCCTTAGCACCTCAGGCTGCCTATTTTGGGGCTGGCCTCACTATGAGAGGAGCAGCAAAGTTTATGTTGGTGACCAGCTGATGGGAGCTGGGAGCAGAGAGAGCGAATCACCCTTCTCCAGCACACCAGCCTGCAGACTGCACACAGCGCACCACTGTGATTCCAGTGTTTAGACCATGTCACCTCTGCAGTTCCCAAATGGCCCACAGCTAGAGAGTGCTCTGTGGGGGCCGCACAGGGTGTCAAAACATCATCCTGTCTGTGAGTCATTTATTTACATCAGAAGTAGCTATAGAAGCTAAGTAGAATGGAGAGAAATGAAGAAGTGGATTTAGTGCTATCTGACCTCTACATTCTCATTTTCAAGGCATCAGACAGCTATTAAAGGCCTGTAGGCCAGGCTGAATTTTCACGACAGGCTTCCTCTGCTAATAATTGTATTTAGGAGGCTGTTTCTATCCTATTCTGGTGCTAACTACTATATACAAGACATTAGAGTCATGAACCCATAATCTAACCCTGTATCATGCATGTCCTTTTTAAATGAGATGGCTACATGGTACTTGCAGAGTGTAACTGTCATTACCTTCCAACCACAGCTGGAAACTAAGTACTACACAGCTGCTTGCTCACCCCCCACACCTGCTGGGATGGGGAGAAGAATAGGAGAAAAGGTAAAATTCGTGGATTGAGATAAGAATAAATTTAACAACTTAAATAACAACAACAACATTGTAATGAAATGGAGGTAACAAAAAGAGAGAGAAATAAAACCCCAAATAAACACAAGTGATGCACAATACAATTGCTTACCATCTGCTGAACAATACCCAGCCTGACCTGAGCAGTGATCTGGGCTTTCCAGGTAACTCCCCCCAGTTTATATAGTGGACATGACGTGCTGTGGTATGGAATACCACTTTGGCTAGTTTGGGTCAGGTGTCCTGTCTCTGCTTCCTCCCGGCTTCCTGTGACCCTCCTCACTGGCAGAGCATGAGACTGAAAAGTCTTTGACTGAGAGTCATTACTCAGCAACAACTGAAACATCAGTGTATTATCAGTGTTGTTCTCATATTAAGTTAAAAACCACAACACTGTATCCACTAGAAAGGAAATTAATTCTATCCTAGTCAAAACCAGGCCAGTAATGATCTCTACTCCTTCACCTATGACCTTAAAACAGAATCCCCTTGCTAAGGAGATAAGGAATTATGCCGTATTTTCACATGTGGATAGCCAGTTAAATCATATGCAAAATCTTTTTACTGCCTCGTTCCCTAATTGTGTTATATGTAAGAACAGTAAAGAAAATTATTGCCTATAAAATGTTTGTTTCTGCTTTAGTGCAAGAAGTGTAAAATATGTCCAAATGCAGCCAAAATCCTGTTTTTGTCTTCTTTTAACTAAATCATGGCCAAACCAATTTCCTTAAAATTTTAAGAAAAAGAGAAATGTTCTTGGATATCAGCTGAGAACTTGCGCACTACATTTCAATCAGGACAGAATTTTTGTGGCTCTGTTATTACTAATAAACAAAGCTTATAATGGACACATTGACAGGACGTCCACTGAAGCCATAAAGTACAGGCCACTGCAATAGAATCAATTAACATCTAATAGAAACTCTGATCTCATCACACGCCAAACAACATTATGCCTGGAGAACACCAAAACTAGCATGGAACAGCTGCTGTCAGTTCCTGAAGGCTGCCATCCTCAAGTTTCTCCCACAGATTAGGAGGTTTTATAAACCAATGCACCTTCTTCAAGCCGACAGAAACTACCAGTGCCAGACCAGATTCCCTCTTCTTCTGACCAGATTACACTCCTTTAAATACAGGATATCACTGTGGGCTACGCAAGCCCCCAGCCTCCATACTGAGGTTATGACTACAGCTGACTTTGGTTCAGCAGCTGTTGCAAAGATTAAACAAAAATTAGCAGTTCCTGTACAACAAAACGTTTGGATATTAACCATAGTTAAAAATCAAGCCTTGTTTGCTTCCTGCCCGTGGGACAGGCTACACTGAACATCCTTTTTAAATTCCACAGGTAATAAAATTTGCACTAAATGAGGTCAGTCTCAACACAAGCCTGTACTGACGCCAGGCACAGCAATCTCTTTCATATGTGCTGCTCTGCAAGCATTGAAGCTGCAAGGCATAGGGATAGGGGTTCAGTTAGGTTCACTGATATCTTGATAGAGCTGATAATGCAATTATTGCTTGCTGGGAGCTGACAAGTTAAACAGATTTTCGCAGTAGTGGCAGAGTAATGTCAGAAGTGAGCAGGAAAAACAAGACCAGTACAACACACAGGATGTGAACTTCTGTTTCCTACACAAGCAAATGAAACAAATCCTTTTCAAAAGGATGTGGCTGTAATCTGGACTCCATATAGCGGAGGTGCAGTCAAGATGATTACAGTGGAATTCAGGTGGGGCTTGGGTGTGTGCAAATAGGGCACCAAAAAGCCTTGTGCCACAGGATAATTAGATCAGTAATATAAGGAGCCTAATCATCTGCTCCTGATGAGACAGTGGCCAAGGTGGGAACTCAGCAGTAGAGATAGGAAGGGAGAGCCAGCTCTGAACCTGAGGACAAGCATCCTTCTCCCACAGGAGGATGGCACCACTGCTGGCTGAGAGCTGCCCTCCCTGCCCCACACAGGCATGTGCTGTGGCACAGCTTCCCATCCCCTTTGGACAAAAGTGGCCAGGCAAACTGACTGAACCCATCTGGCTGGTTTTGCTTGGAGTGTATTAGAAAGAGCTCACAGACACCACTTGGCCTCAGCTGGGCAACATCAGTAATCTCTGGACAGCAGGCCGTGACGAGCAGCCAAGGGCAGCAACCTCATCCACTGGCACAGCTCAGCTGGATCTCGAAGCCGACGTCTTCCTACAGCTTAACTACACAGCGTCCTCTATGGGCAATGGGCAGCCAGGCCAACTCACCCTCTGTCCTCCACTGACCTCACCCACTTTGTACCACCCAGGTAATGAATCAGTCCCTACTTACTAGCACACAACTCTGGAAAGGATGAAGTTTTGCTTTCAGATCATTTTTACTGCTACAGCAATGTGAACAGTCTTCATGGTAACAGCAAAGAGAGTAAACCACTGAACTGAGGCACAGTGTACAGGTCATAGTAATTCGTAAATCCCCCAAAACACCCAACTGACACCAATAAGACCAGAGGGTGCCATTGCTATCACCTAGTCTGATGTCCCACACAGACAACAATATCTGGTCAAAGGTGCCACTGTCACATCAAAAAGGCAAAGAGTTCTGCCCAACAGTTCTTGCATCAACATAATAATTTTAGGTTGAAATACTGCATATCTTTTAGAAAAACATTCAGTTGTGATTTAAGAACTGCAAGTCTTGAAGAATGCACCACATCCCCTATGTAAACTCGTTCCCATGATGAAATGCAAAGAGTGAATAAGCCAAGTTCTGGTGCTCTGGCATGAGCGAAGAATCAACCTCCTATCAGTTTTATGAGGTTATTGTAACACCACATAAGAGGCTGTACTATCTTTTTGGAAGATCTCGTGCAGAATTTAGCATGAGAAGTGCTGAACATTTTCCCCACTTTGTGAGAACTTTCCAGACTGTGTTTCCTTCTCAAGACAAAAACAGACCTGTCAAGTCGCCTAATTTTTGTGCAAGATACACGATCCACAACAGCCACTGCAGTGGTAGTGGTACCATGGCTCTTCTCTTGCTTGCCAAGCAGCTGGGGTTGAAAATTTGCCTGCTGAAGTTAAAAGACACCATGGTTCTATCAATCAAAGCACACATTTTGCTTTCCAGCTGAGCTCTGGTTCTTCCATATGAACCAAGACAGAGGATGCATTGCTGACATGCAACCAAAGGAGAAGTGACTTTGCCTTGCAATCCAACAAATGCCATGCTAAGTAAGGGTCAGGGAATTGGAAACTGGTTGACTCAGCAACATGGTATTTCGAGGGTTGAGGAGAACAGTTAATTAAAAGTCCTTCGAAATTAAAACATCACAAAAGGTTCATGAAACAAAATGACCAATGCAAGGAAGCAACTGAAATTTCTCATTTCACATATTGCTACTCAGTTCTGATCTCTCATATCTGTTTCAATCATGGACTGATTCATATTTTAAGCAGAGAAGACCTTCTAATTTAGAAAATGCTGGAATGGGACATGTAGCATTTTTTGTTTTAATTGAAATGAGAAACCTGTTGAAATGGACCTTTCTTCTTAGGAATCTCTGATTAAACAATTCAGTGTTTCTGGATATACATAAAAAATATTCCTCAGAAATTCCAAACCAGTTCCAGCAAACTTGTATCCAAGCTGAAACCCACACCAGAGCATCTGACATTTTGCTGCAGTTGTAACTGCAGCCCTATGCATTACAGAGAGGATGCATCTCCTCACACTCAATTGGTATTGCTCATGAGCTACACCTCTTCAGTGGAGAGGAAAAGCAGAGCCTGTGCTGCAAACTCATGGCAATGGTGGGACGCAGCTGCTCATGGCCTGTCTGTGCAGCAACCGTGCACAGGAGGGAAGCAATGAGCAGTACAAGAGCAGTAAGGGACATATTTTGGGGGGAAAGTAAGTGTCGCATGTCTTTTGTTTTCTTAACTTGGAACAAAGTCCAAAGCAAGCACTTACGTATGTGTCATCTGTTCTTCCCTTGAAGATGTCAATCTGCTAGCATCACTGGGATATAAGGAGACAATAGTCATCATGCTCTTTCTGTAACGCTGAAGGTTTTCTCCAATGTGAATTTAATCTCCCATACAAAGCATCTAAGTTTTTATTTACTCGCAAGCATCAGATCACCCAAAGGGTATGACTGTGGAGAAGACCCTCAGCAAAACCTCATCTGCTAGTTCACTCTCTCCAGCAGAGGCATAGATCCAATGTCTTTTTTCACTGAGCTCAGAGGCCAACTGCCGTATGAAGGCACAGTCTTCCCCCTCTTTTGGCCAGTATTTCCTGTAAAAGCCACCACAGTTTTCAAATGGTTATTCTTACACTTTTTTAGTCAAATACATGGGAAAGAGATATGCAGAAAACATAACCTTGTGGCTGAAGACTGATCCCTTCATGACTCTACTTTAGTCTCCAAGTGAACATTAGAAGGACTTCACCTTCAATCTCTGTTAAATGTGACCTGGTTACTATATCTGCCTGTATCAGTCTAACTGCAGACCAATGTTTTAAAATTCAGCTCTATAAAAAAACAGATTAGACACAATCAAGAATTAGGCTTCAAAGACCTTTCTTTAATCTGTCACATGTAACTACCATACTGAATCACAATTAAACCATGATTGGCATTTTACAGCACTAGTTTTTTGAGGGCAACAAGTTCATTTTTACCTACAGTTTTCAAGGAAAACAATCCATTATTTAAAGGTACCTCTAATTTCTAAACAATTCATGATATGAAACATGGAATTCTGAACATAAAGTTGCTTTCACATTATTTCATTATCCCTGCAGTATTTTTGGCAATGAATGTTTTGGAAGGTGAATTTAAGCCAAGAAAAAATACAAAATAAAGTTGTCAGTGCACTGATTGGAATTATGGCTACGCATCCTTTTATCGTATGTCCCAGTCAAACCATGTAACTCTGAGGCCACATGGCCCACAGGTGAATCTCCCACCGTGGGCATTAAACACTGTAACACATTTAATTAATTCACTAAAATACACAAAGGTCCTTGGACATCATAGTGATTGGTGCCAAGTAAGTGCTTATAGTTACAGCAACTGCTAATAAAACATCGTGCGCTCTAGGTTTGGAAGCTGATGTGGAAGAGCTGAGGGGCTCTGGGGCCTTGAGGTCATTCATGTCTTGTGTCTCATTACAGTTAAGGAGACTGAATTTTTGTCAAGCCAATGCCTTGACTCCTTCTTGTACTGTCCCACCCTCTGTAGCTGCCAAATTTCCACACGCTCATGCTATGAGCATGGATCACCTTGGAAAGACAGCACTTGAAAGCTGCTGAAATACACCCAAGAGGTCCTGGCTGTGGCATGCCCAAGGCAAATGTCCCACCTGGGTGACCATTCTGTCCAGACCAGCCAGCCTGGTTAGCTGGTACAGCACCACAGCCATTCTCACCCTGCTTTTCCCTTAATGTGTCAGAGATACAATCTCTTACTTTCACTAGTTCACATTCATTCTCACTTCAGAGCTGTCAGCTGGTTCTACAGGAGGTTTCCATTCCTGTGACTGTCAGCTCAGACTTTTCCATCTCCCAAGCACATGAGAAAAGCCCTGACTTCTCCAATTGCTCTGCAATGAGACCAAGATGGGTAGACAGATAAACAGGTGGACGGATGAACAAAATGAAGGAAGATTTAGGGAGTCTTCCCCAAAAGAGCTATAAGTAGGCCAAATTATAGTAGATCTCCTGTGTTTTCTCCAACCTAAACAATGCCACCAGGTGTTTAAGGTTAAGGCTCTTATCTGAAGAGCTAAGGGGGTTCTCCAGGGTACCAAAATGAGGAGTTATGGACTGTAATGCCTTCTCATGTAGCCTGCTCAATCTGTAGTTTATGAGTCTACGAAGATCTCTCTGACAGACTCTCAGTGCATCCAGCTTTTCCCTTGATATTTTCTAAATACAGTGCTGTTCATGAGGATGGAAGTATGAGAAGTTATGTGCAGCACATGGAAGACAGTGTGCTCATTTCGTTCTGCCTGATTCTTTCAATTTTGGAGAGGAAAATTCCAGCAAAAAAAAATCTTGTTGTTTTGGTCGGCTTTAGGAAATTCTGAAACAAAACCGGCTGGTTTATCTTCATTTAACTGGCTCATTCTCAGCCTCACATAGAGATGATTTAACAAATCAAGTGGTGAATGTGAAAGCGAACTGATTTGAAAGGACCAGTTGGAAATGTTTATCAAAATTCACAATTATCAGAATTTCAAAATCAAAAGGTTTTATAAGAAAAATCTTGTCATTTTCATTGTTTCAAAGGGAGCTGTACTGCTCATCCAAGCCATTCGCATAACATTTCATTGGAAGGCGTGTGGGATGTTGCTGTGGTTTGAGCTGAAACCAGGACAGACGTTTAAATGAAAGGAGTGTTAGTAGAAAAAACATTACGTTGTTTACATTTTATGGGGTCCTATCACTCCACAAAGAACTGAAACAGCTTCAAAGAAAAGATATAGTTCTGTCCTATCTTTGGTTGCTGAGCTTGTTTTTTAGAAACACAACTACTTTTGTGTTCAAAAAATGAGCAATATTCTGTGAGTTCAGAATACTGCTTTTCACAACACATCCAATGCTAGGACAGTTGACTACTTGTTATAAAGTTACTAGAGGAAAAAAGCTGCACATGTGCTGTCAAAAAGACTTTGAAGTCACTATTACCAATGGAATGTAAAAGCAGAGGCAACTTTGGCTTGTATTTTGATATCAATGTGAGTCTTCTTCACCTTCTTTACCTTCCCCTCCTCAATTTAACACCAGTCATTTATGGGAGTGAAACCCGTTGATGGGAGGTGAAAGCTACAGGAGGGAAGACAGGAATTGGGATCCATGATGTCTCTGTTCTGATGATGTATAACACTTCTGGAGAAACCAGTATGCTCCTACAGCTGGCAGTATGAGTTTACTGCATCTCCTGGGTCCAAGCACGGGCAGTGAGCTAGCCCACTGCTTCCTGAGGTGAGCACAGCTGGCAAGATCTGCCACTAAAAATGGTTCCAGAGACAAAATAAAATGATGCACGTTCATAAAAGCAAGGAAAGGATGAGGAAAAACACTAAAGGAAAATGGAGAATGGAGGGAAACGAACAGAGAACAGAAGGGGAAAGAACAGCACTGCCCTACAAGAGCAGCTTTGTGATTCCTCCAGTAATGTTACTCTGTTTTGTTTATCATGAAAAGATGCCATTAATGCTTCAGCCCCATCAAACAGCAGACCAAGTTCATGAATGGCACCTATCAGAGCCCAGGGTAAATCCAATGATTAGAGGGAATTTGCCAAAGGGCCTTTGTAGCTGAGAAAAATGCCTACTCCAGAGAGGAATGCAGAAAATTCCTGGGAGGACAGGCCCTCCTTTGTTGGCAGTCCAGCGGTATTCTGGAGCAAATAAAGGCACACAAAAAATGGGATCTTAGAAGCAATGAACATTTGAAGAAAACGTTCAAAGACCTCCTTGAAACGTTCACACCTCCCCCCCTTTCCCAACTGTACTAATTCTGTTTAGGATGACCGAACAGGCTATACTGAAAACACTACTATTTTAGGATTACATAATAGAAATGTCTCCCGACAGCAACAGCTTTACTTACTTAGTTTTTTTCTGCTGCTTTTTCTCCAGTTAAAACTTTTGTTGACACAAGCTTTTAAGGGCCAAATTCTCAGCCAGTGCAAATTGCTACAGATCCACTGAAATAAAGGGATCTCCTCTGGCTTACAGCAGTATACAATATGAGCTCAGGTTCAGCCTGTAAAATGGAAGAAAGGCACCCAAACACCAGAATGGACCCACAACCAGTGGAGAAAGGTATATTGACATCCCATCTCTGAATCACCCCATCTTATTAAAGTCTGTTCCAAATGAATACGCATCAGCTATGAGCTATGCAGTGGCAGCTAAAACTGAGCTGTACAGGGAAGATCCGCATGGGTAGATCCATTTTGAGAGTATAAACACATCCAGGCAGAAATTAAATTCACAAGATCAGACAAGACACGCTGTCACTTAGCAACTGCAAAGGACATGACATGTGGGGGTTGATTCACTTCAGACTCACACGATGGATGCTTTTTAGTTCTTCTAAGTTAAGAACTGCTTCATAAGAAACACATTGAGATCAGCAAAATTAGACAGAGACCCAGAAACCTCAGCCAACTGTGAGCAAAATTGCATTAAAGCTGCAAATTGTTATGTAACATTTGTCCATATTTGCTTACCGTGACCTTGTCAACTACATTACAGCAATATAGGTTTTGTATTAAAATAGCCCCAAACCATGCAAAGCATATAGAGACAATGTTCTCTCTGCCACAGGCAAGGTTCTAATCTTGCCTACATCAGTGTAAATTCAGCATATTTCCAACAATTTCACTGAACACCAGCAAAAGTGAGGTCAGAATTTGGCCCTATGCCTCCTTCACTCTGTTTTTCTCCAGAGAAAACAAAACAATTTTTGTTATTTCTCTGGTGTGAAAAATCAGATACAGATTTTATGGCTGATTTAGAAGATCTTATCTGCTTCTGAAATCTTGAATTGCATAAACTGCATGTAATCCTCACATAAACACATTCAACAAACACGATTTCCTCCTTCCCGCCTCACTTCCTATGCTCAGAACAATCCTAATGCCTTCTTTTTTCTTCACAATGTGCACTTAAACACAATATGCTTCCTCATAAACATTCTTCATGACTTCTGTGTCCTGCATTGCAGAATTTGCTGTGAGGATGAAGGAGTGAGGCAATAATCATGCAGCTGGAAGGTGGCTCTGTAATCATCAATGGGTGTGTGCTGCATCTGTTTGTATGCGTGCATCTAATAAAAACAATATCTGCACCATTGGAGACTGATAGGCTAACGTTTTTCAAACCGGGCGTGAATTATTTGCAAAGGTGTTTCCTTTACTGCTCTGCAAATGCTGTTCATTTTACTATGTGTTTTAAATGCTCTTTTACTGGTCCAAGTGGGTTTACGTTCACACAGCAGCATAGCGGCAGCGAAGGGATAAAAAGCTGGGTGCACAAACAAAGCTGGGCTGTGCAGAGCACCACTGTGTTTTGCAGTGGCATGTTAAAAAAAAGCAGTAGTGTTAAAAGAAATCTTTTCCTCTGTTTTTTAAGGAAGGAAAGCAACCAAAGTTTTCTGCTAACACCTACATTCTGCTTTCTCCTGGGTATTCCCCAGGAAGCCAGTATGGGGATGCTCTAGTTTCCCTCAGCGTCAGTGCATTGCCACTATAGCTGACACAAAACTTGGAACACTATCTCCTTCTCTAGTAGGGAGAGCTGGAGTCTCTCATCCTTATTCACATTCATCTGTTTTCTTCAATGTGATTCCTCTGAAAGTAAGATACCAAACTGCACTCATGGGTGAGATGCTCTGAGAATGGGACCTCGAGGTAAAAAAACGGCACTAAGGCAGACAGACTGGAAGGGCTGTGGCACTTGCACCCCCAAAGCCCACACTTAACATGGACACTGAGGGAAACAACAGATCTCAAGATACATTACTCCTCCAGCAAAGGTATACAACACCTACAGTGCTACTTAAATATAATGGGAAGTGCAGATACCCAGCACCTTCCAAGGTCAAATAATCAAAGCAGAGTTAGCTACAGCAAAAAGAGAAATACACTGAGTGTAATTAAATTCCCTCCAAACAGAGCACATGACTCCCCAGCATAGTTCTTTAATTGCCATCAGCTGCCTAAATCCTAGGAGCATCTTCTGCAAAATAAGTATCAACTTAGAAAGCTGGTCATTGGAGAAGTATGCACAGCCTGCAGAACACACGTGTGCGCACTAACCTTCTCCTGCAACCTTGATTTATTGAGCCTCTGCCTGGCAGATGGCTCACATTTTAAAACAGGCTCCTAAACCTTCAGATCTGTTTGTTTGTTTGTGTTGTTTTCCACCAAACAGACTGTAACAACTCCAGTCATTAAAATCCAGGCTAGCAGGGTGAATGACTGTCACTGGAAGCCTGACTTGTCATGCTGCCACGGAGCAGTGTGAAGCCCTGGGCTCTTCCTCCCCAAGCCAGGGTTACATCATCTCACACATGCTCCTTTTACTAGCTGGTGTTTTGAGCTCCTTTCAAAAACATCCACGAACGACATACTGATTTACCCGCTGTTCTGCACCGTCAGGGTCCCTCCCTCAGGGAGAAGTTCCTGTTCTACCACAGACTTCCTCTGTGTCTTTGGGAAGACGCATACACCCAGGCATTTAAAGATATTTTAGGAACCTAAAGGCAGAGACAGATGTTTTCAATAATATGTCAGATCAAAAAAACCTTGTGTTAACCCAGCAGCAGACACCTTGGCCATTCAGACACCCCTGGCTCAGCCGGCAGCACAACCTCCTTCCTGCATGAAGGGGGTGACACAGAGGCTTGGGTGGGCAGGAACGGCATGGAACTACCCTGCGTGAGGTGGCTAATGGGTGAATCATGGCAAACACAGACAGTAACACCCCAGTGATTTCTCCTCTGAAGGAAAAAATAAAGACTGGCTGTTTAAAGAGGGGATTCGGTTCATAAGATTTTGAACTCTCCTTTCAATCAAAGGCGGAGTTATGTACCACTGCAAACAACCATTAAATCCTAAGCCATTAAATCCTGTAGTGAAACAAGGACTGAAGAAAGAAATAACTGACTGGCCTAGGTTCAGTGGCCCATACAGATCAAAAGAGAAGTGGAAAGGCAGCTTGGAGGCGTTTTTGCACCCTGTGATTTCTGGGGTTGGTTCAGTTTCTTCAACAGTCTTTTCCATGGAGACAGGTACTACCCACGTCCATGGGAGACCTGCTTCTCCCCCAGTCTCTTGGCAAAGTGACTAGATCTCACAAGAGCAAGCTAAATAAAAAGGGTGTTTTTCCAACAAACATGAGCAGTAAGAACACTTACAGAGGACAGAGAAAAGGTCCACGTGTCACTGCCTCTTTCTGGTTGCCACTTAGCATTGCCTCCTTCTGGTTCCTGATTTTGACTTAGAATTGAGAAGGAATCATTCCAATTAAAACAGTGGTGCCGAATCAATATGAGACCAGAAGGAAGACTGTGGTTTATCAGAGCAGCTTCATGATGGGGTTCTTCAAAGCCCCAAAGATGCTGGCACCATTCCTAAAATGTTCCAGGAACCTCTGAAGCTCTTACTGTAAACATCAGATTTTTCCTCCTCCACAGTCACAGTGAAACAGGGAGAGGGCAGAGGGAAAGGAGGATGAGATGAGGAAGTATCAGGTCCTAGAATACTTTGGCAGAGCTAAACTTGACATTTGCTCAGTTTCCGGATCTGTGGCTGGTGTTCGCACCCAGGCTTGGCTGCTCAGCCCCAGTACAGGAGGCAGGAGGAAGCTGTCACCATCAAGGTCAGACAGAGGATGTGGTGATTGCCCTTCTGAGCCGCCCCAGAGTTCATCAGGATATGAATGTCTGTGCAGGAGTAGGCACTGCTTCCAAAATGAAATCTGGACAGTGTTAATTTATCATGTCTAAGCCTCAGGCCTGAAATAACAGTTACCAGCGTTCGTGGGGTTCTTATACACTTTGAAAGTTCTGGGTAGCTGAAACAGTCTGGGTTTTTTTTTCAAGAATTAAAAGCACCCTTGACCTTCTTTTCAAATACCCTCTGTAAGCATAATGAGATAGATAGGCACACTTTACTGGCTTTTTGTAGGGGGAGAAAAGTGAACTTAACATAAAGCAAACTGGTGAAGAGAGGGCAGAGGTAGCTCCGAACAGAAAAGGTCTTGCTCTATTTCTTAAAGGTTCTTCTGTACTAACAGCAATTAGAAAGTTCAGCTGTAATTTCACCCCTTATTCATGCAGGACCTACTCTCACCTTCAACAGGAAACAGAGACTGAGTTAAGAGAGCCTGAATATAATAGAAGCCTGTGGCTGTGGTGCACTGCTGCCATCAATATAAATCTGTCATAAACACACTCGGTGAGGAAGAGGAACTTCCATACACTGTGGCCTCTAGATTTCTGGATGCAGATGCAGATTTATAGTGCATGGGAAGCAATAAGACTTTGAGCCAACATGGGCCCTGTGAGGGTGTGGGGCTGTGCAGGCTGGTGCTCCTCGACTGAATGGCACTTCCACAACTGTATTGTAACCACCTCCTGCCAGACAAGCCTATGGAGATGGCCTTGTTACACTGGATTCTCACAACAAGGTGGCCTACAAAAGGAAAGCCATAGTTTTTAAGCTGGACTGGAATTGATTTGTTATATGGCCCTCAAACTGCTGCCCTGTATCCATGCGTGCTAAACGACATCTGTTTCTTTCATACACACGTGGGATGTGAATGGGACACGCATGCAATGGAGAGTTAAAGGGCCATCCTCTATGAGGAAAGGTGGAAGAATCAGGCCCACAAAGCCATCATGATTCCAGTCCAACTTTGCTCACCTTTCCAGCAAACTTTGCACACTGATAAAAAGAGCCGTATCTGGAAGGCACTTACCTCAAGTGACTGGATTAACATGATTACTCTTCTGAATTATGGTACCTTAGGACTGTTTTTACATTAAGGGAACTACAAATGAAAGCAGTTTTGAGCAAACTGAAAAACAGCTCAGTGTCACTATTGATTAATTAAAAACAATTTTTCACAGTCAGCCTAATAGAAGGCTTCCTACATGCAATCAGTAACTGATTAAGTGAGTGACTCAAGCAGTAAAATCACAGTTGGGCCCGTTTTCTTCATCCTGGAAGGCCAAGTTCAATATTTTTCCTATGAGGCATGCCTTACTATAAAAAGAATGTGATGTTTGAACGTGAGCATCTCTCTCGGTGCTGGCACCGAAAGCCTTTCCTAGCCCTCCTGCCGCATTTCAAGAGTGCAGGATGAATCACGATCATGTGGCTCACCTTCCTGCCAAATTCTTTTCTTCTACTACCACTGCGAGTTCCTCCCAGACTGCTGCCAGCAGCGGCTCTCCCCAGCCAAGACCTTGGGGGCGAGTGTCAAAGGGAGAGACTAGATCCCTGGCTTCCTCCCTCCCTCCTCCTCTAAGGAAACAAGCAGGCTCAGAGTTAGAGACCTGTAATCATGTCTAAATAGACGCTGGAGGAAGCTGAGGAGGAGAAAAGGAGTAAGTAGGAGACTGAAATGGAGGGAGACAAGAGGATGCATAGGGCTGGCTGGATGCTGCAACCTACACAGCACTGTGATTTGGCTGAGCACCACATCCTCCCACCCACCCATGAACACACTCTTCATCTGTTCATGCCACAGTGATCAGTATAAGACTGCTTTCAACCAGGCAATGGAGAACCCTGCACAGCAGAGCTGCGAGGTGGACTACTTCCACTGTGAGCTATCTTCCAAGGCTTAAAAGCCTTTCAGATGCTTTTCACATAATATGTTGGTATTACCTAACTGTGCAAAAATCACTGCCCATCTTAGAGAAAATGTTTCCTTTCCATAAGAAGAATGGCAGTGACAGTCCAGAACACAAGACATAGGAGCAGGACTGAATAATAAGGATTGTAGAAGGTTCATTCTTTAAGGCAGAACTAAAAGCATCTCTACCTGGACTGGTTGTAAATGAAAAATGATCAAGATGAATGTTTGGCCACTGGAAAAGCTTTACTAATCTTGGATGGTTTTACTTGCTTTAAGGTAGCAAAAAGGTTCTAGTGGAATAATACTGAAGTAGATTTATTTTTCTTTCCAAATTATGCCCTGATTCTTGTATGTAGGCACTGTCCCAAGCTCTTTGATGGCTCTGCACTGATTTACACAGAACTGAAACCTTGAACTTTTACAGCTTACCTGGTGCCATAAATAATACGAGACTTAAAACAGATACAGTAAATCTTGACTTACATTATTCTCCCAGGTTCATTCATTGTTCATAAAGGCAAGGAAGGAAAAGCACCCCAAAGGATATTAAACTCTGGAATCTCGTGAGCTCTGGTGCTTTGCTGTGTGTACTCAGCATTCCCACACCCAGGCACCCTGGGCTCAGGGATATCCCAGGAGTGAGTGCCCTCCTTCCAGAGATTGCAGCTCTGCTGAGAACCATGCTAATGCTAGAATGAAAAATTTGGACTGACTTCTCCAAATTTACATTGAATTAATCCCCTTTTCCCTAAGTCTGCTCCCACATCAATTACATCTTAAACTTCCCCTGCCAAATGTCTCTCAGGAAGGTTTTTACTACCAATTGACCACCACCTCTGGGCCAGCTCAAACGAGGAATTGCAGGGACACAGTCAAGTTACTGACCATGTGCTTGCTCACTGAGAGCAGTTTAAGTGGTGCCTTTTACCTTCCATTTGCAGCGAGCTAACCACACACACGTGGCCAGCTACCACAGGTCAGTCAACAGGCAAAACAGATCCTAGGTCGCACTCTTTTTGTGAGCTTTCTCCATGAAATAACATACCATGGGTATCATAGCTCCGCCTGGCTTTGCAGGGAAGAAACACTGAATAAGAACACATGAAACACCCAGGGTCAACCCTTGCTCCTTTTCTGTAGTGAGAGCAGCTCACTGAGTAGATTTTCCATTTTCAAAGTATGGAACTGAGGCAGAAACCTCTGGCAAGCTTCCACATCAGAGTAAGGACAGCCTTTGGGAAAGCAAGTGCACTGTCGGTTTCTGAAACACAACACCAGTTGAGGGATAAAACTTTTCAAATTACATCCTTTTTCTTGCAACCAATAGGAAAATATATTATGTACTTTATAACACAATTCAAGCTCCTGAACAGTTATGGGAAACAGAAGGAGCAGCGTCTATTGGGCAGGGAATGAAGAGCTGGAATACACCACTGATTCACTTTCTGCAGCCTAATTTCCTATGTGGAACAATGGCATTCTCCTTTATACTATGCCCAAGAGATCTACAAATCAGAAATGTGGTACATACAGAAGATGATCAATTTTTCGCTTTTCTAGAAAGGGCTTCCCCAGTCAGAGGTCCAGAGGATTGAGAAGTGAAATTAATTCAGTTAATTCAGAAGAAAAGGAGACCACTTAAAACGTAAGTCACTCCATTCTAAATTAACACTTATTAACTTTTTGTAACTATATCATATCATCTTAGTCAAGAATTTTCAGAAAGCTGGATAAATCATTGTTACCTCTATCTTAATGGGAGAAAGCAGGAGGCACCAACAAATACTGCAAATATAAGTGTTTGACTACAACAAGACCATATGGTTAATGTCAGAAGTATTCCCTTCCATCATTCATGATAGCAAGTTGCTTTAGAAAACGTAACAGACTCATCTGAGTCTTTGAACTAAAGCTAGTAAGTGGTTCCACTCAGGTTAGCATATGACACTGCGCCTCAGGTACACCCTGACTCCCATGGTGATCACCTAAGTTGGTGGTTCAGAGCGAGTGTGTGGAAGAAAAACTGAAAGGTTGTTTTTCAGTGAGACAGCGAGAGCAGAATTCAGCCCCAGCATCAGTAAGTTCCGCTCCCATGGGGGGAGGCTGGGACAAGCCTGTTTCTATGAGCAAGCATATCCTTTCATATCGAGCAGTCCAAAATGATGACTACCTCGACAAACAGCTTTTCAGTAAGAATTGTATTCATATTGCCAGGTCCCATTCAGCATCCCACATGTCATTTGTAGGCTACTTCTCCAGAGGATGTTTTCAATTACTTGGCTGTTTTTCTTGCTTCCCTATGCCCTCTGTTTCTCCCAACTATTATTCAGTCCCTATAAAACTACTTCTGTTGTGGCTGTAACTTGGGCATGAGACACGTAAGTGTATACTCTGTCTGCACATGCAAGTTAATGACTCAGGTTCTCTCATTACAGGCTGTTTATAAGCAGCTTTTACCATTTCCTGGTCAGAAGAGATTTCTACTTTTCTGCTGTACCAGAGCTCAATTAAGCCGTCTAATCAACCTGATCAGTTCAGACCAAGTTCATTCAGCTCCACCTACATTTGAGTAGTAAGTGACTCAGGGTTTTCCTTCTGCTGTTTTGTTTGTTGTTGGGTTTTGTCTAACAAAATAGCTATTCAAGTTTAGAGAAACATATGCCCATTTTTGCTTTGGATATTAAATAAACCTAATGCTTTTATTGTGACTAAGAAGGAAGCACTGGGGCGCTGCTCCAATACTATTCAGTGGACCTTTTTCCTAGCAAACACAGCTGATATGATGGGGTTGTTTTATTTTGTTGCTGGATCCACTACAAACACAAGCCATTGGCAACTCAGCCAGCGACATATGAGAAGGGGCTTCCTCTCCCGTTGTAGTGTTCCTGGCTGCTTGAGCATGAACAGAAAAGGTGGATGGATGCCAATTGGCAAACCAGATAGAAATAGCAGCGCATGATTCCAATACAAGCAGGAAAAAAGACCAAGCACAACACATCTCTCTCTCTCCCATTGACTAAGGTTGCTTTTGGCAAACAGCAGAAGGCTTTTGCATGCTTATTTCCCTCTGGTTGGGGAAGACAGCTTTAATTATGTAGCCATGCAAGGTAATACTGTACAGTCTCTGGCACTGTTGATGTATTCGGGCAGTAAATAGAGGGCAAAAGGACTGATCAGCTGTTAAGCAGCTCACAGATACTCCCCATCTTGGCTTTCTAATGAAATTCCACATAAGGGACGTAGCTGGAGAACTCCTCAGACCAATTCGCATGCACTGCAGGAACGCATGGGAAAGGGTGTGCACCTACAGGGAAGGGAAATGTGTCGACAGCAGTGACGCAGTAATCCCTGCACATTATGAAAGGCAGGTTCACTGGGATTCACTTACTTCCTTCGTCAACAGATCTTCATTAACAAGTGTGTGGAGCGTGCACATGTTTCAGCATGTACAAAGTATGGCAGTGGGTGGCAATATTCTTCTAACAGTTTTCTTTCTTTCCTTCCTTCTTTCTTTCTTTCTCTTTCTTAGTTTCCTGTAGCATATTGGCAGCTAAAAACTGATGCAGACCAAGGCTGATCTTTCTACCACTTTGCAATGAGTATGAGAACTTGCAGAGGGACTTTTTCATAAATGATTATGATTGTTATTATGACCATGACTACTACTATGACTTTTTTATGTTTTGCTTTTAAGGATTCCTCCCACACCCAACCAACACTGTGACCAACCAAAGTCAGATGGCTAATTCAGGGACCCTATAGGGCAAGAATACATAATGTAAGACCATGCCCAAATCAAGAGGTGACTTTTCTGCAATTTCTTTCTTTTTCTGCAATGTTTCATTTCTTAACAGGCTCATTTGATAAAAATCACAATTGCTATTTCTTTGTAAAAGCCACTGGCAGATGTTTTGCTGCAAGAGAGACTGAACAGAAAGGGATGGTGTTTGGTGAAGTGTTCCACGCTGAGCAGTGACAACTGATACAGATCTTCCAGGAAGACATGCACTCTCCTGGAGTACTAAATTTGGTGTCTACAGAGTGGGAGACTGCTAACCACCTGAGAGCAGCACCAAGAGTTTGCTTTAACCCTCAACTTCCCACTGACTTTGGTGGGTTCTGCATCAGCCTGATAAGCATACTCACTTTACACTCAAGCATGGTAAGAGCTTCTGTGACATCTATTTTGATACACAAAAAGGGAACTTGATGTTTAGATTCAATGAAGACATGTATATGGCCTGATGTTATTAAAAGATGGCAACTGTGAGGTGTATTTGAGGATGCCAAGGTCAGCACTTAGCTCATGAGCATCCTGACCAAAGGATTTAAGACTGTCCTAGGATTGGTGCCCTATCAGTCAGATCTCCAGTTAGAGTCAACATGGTGCTTAAGATGGAGCCTTTACTATCTTTACTGTCTTTGTGGGGTAATCCTATATAGCCCTCATGTAAGAACACACAGAAAAGTATAAAGCCTCATCATAAGGTGTTCACCATCTTCAAGAATTCACTCCTGCCTGCATTACTATTGTAAAGAGGGAAGGCAAGAGAAGCTGAGCGCACATACAAGATACATCTACTATTAGACTTCCACTATGTATACATAAATAGTCCTGCTAGGACAGAACAGATGCTAATCTACCCCTGTGTTCTTTTCCTGTAAGCAAATGCCTAGAAAAAGGACACACAGAGAAAGGATAAACCCTGATACTCTCCAAGCCTTTGGTTATTTTAAGGCTGGGGGTGGGGCTCCTCAGCCAGATGTGGTCTGTAGGAGTTTACTAGCCCTCAGAGGCTCTCCCTTCCATGAGTTCCTCCAGTCTTCCCCTGAACCTTTACAAAAGGTTAGCATCCAATGTCCTGCGGCAAGGAGTTCCAGATCTAAAACCTCCAGCGCAAAGAACCATTTCTGCTTGTTCTGAAACAGGCTACTACCGATTTTACTTGATTCCACTCACTCCTGTCATAGAAAAAGCTAGTCAATAGACAATCCCTACCAACTCTTCCCACGCCTTTCATGACTTTGTAGACTCTTCTAAAGCATCTCACTGATACCTGGGAATAAAGGGTTAACATTCTGCCTGCTTGCTTAAGCAGTCATTGTGCTTGGTGAAGCAGAACTGTAGGAGTCAAAGTTGCTAGAATTGTGAAGCAGAACTGTAGGAGTTACAGCTGGTAGGCAGAATTGTAGTAGATAAGATTCGTTACTTGTCGATGAACATTTAAGACATTCTTGTTTAAACAGTACCCATAGAAAGAAAAGGAACAAAAGATAACCAGAGTAACAAAATTTGCAAACTTGAC
>JBAFWW010036064.1:0-18195 GCA_036873685.1 Agapornis canus | reverse complement strand
TAGTGTGAGGTGTCCCTGCTTATGGCAGGGGGGTTGGAACTAGATGCTCTTAAGGGCCTTTCCAACCCTAACTATTCTATGATTCTATGGTTCTAAATGAATCAACGCTTGTTTTAAAAGTTGCACTACGGTTTATCAGTGTAGTACCAGTGGTAGGAAAGGTTTTTCTACAGCACTCTGATTAGCACAACCAACTAATAGTAGCAACACTCGCACACCAAATTCACAACAATATAGAGAGATGGGTTTATGCACAAAGCATTTTTCAAGTATTTATTATGGAATAGTTTTCCCCTCCCTTGCCTATACTGCACCCACTGTAGGAAAGGCAACAACAGGAAAATAGGCTGGACACTGCTGATGGCAATGCACCTTACTAATGAGCTGGCGTTCATTATCTTCAGATAATGCAGAAATGGATTTAGGTATGTCATCATTTCAAATATAGCAGAAGCAGTCAATTGCGTTCCATTTCCCATTTATAAGCCCACAGGCAGAATCAAGGAAGCCAAGGCAGAGTGAGAACGTGGCATAGGAATGAGGCAGGGAAGAAGAAGCCACAATTTAGAATTTCCTGAGACTGCATTTGGTTCAGAAAAACAAGGTATGTTAATTCATGCACACACAAACAGGTTCCTATTAGTCCTATTAGTCAGGGCTCAGTGAGTCTCCCAGGGGACACTTTAGTGGTCACTATCTACCTTGACCAGATGAAATCTCTTAATCCCCAATCCTCCTGAACTTTAATCCACTGCTATTCAAATTTGCCATAAAATCTTCTATTACTTGCTTTGCTTTGCTATTAGCTTATCAGTAAGTATATTATATCAGAGTAACTTCTATGTGTTCACTTTGGCACACAGCAAATAGGTTACTCTGCCTTCCTTAGCTAGCTGTAAATAAAAACACCCTAGTTGAAAGCCAGAGAAGAATTCATACAGCAAGATCAAAAGACCCTGTTCCTCATCTTACATTGGAATTGTGAAAGACAGATCCTTCCTTATTTGGAATACCTTTTTTCCCCTCTTCTCCTCACCATTTCCTCAGTGCTGCAACAGCCCTCCAGTGCCTGAAGTAGCAGAACAAGCTGTTCACCTATCAGATCTGGAGCTGCACCTGGGCATGCCTTATGAGGGCTTCACAGGTTGGGAAGGAGGAATAGCTGGGGAGAGGCGCTCACAGAGCCAGTGCTCTGGTCACCGAACCATCACCATCTACCAGACCACACTGCTCCCTGCACCACACCACAGCCCCAGGAGCATGCACCAAGATAACCCCATGCGACAAGTCAACTCACAGACTGGATAAGCACCAGCCAGTCTGAGAGTGTGACCTGTGGAAAAGGCAGTGACCAAAGCCACAGTTAAGCTGACAGTGAAAAACCTATTGATGTTCCCATGTTCCCAGTTTGGTGTGTAACTCATGGCAGGGGATAACACTGACTTGCAAGAAGTATGTTTTCTTAGAACAGCAGCTTGAGTGAAAGCAACCTTGTCAGGAGACAATGGTCTCCGTTCCCCCAGCCTGCACTAAGCAGCTATTAAAAGCTACCAGAATACAAGAGGCACAACATTTACTGCATGCTTATTTAAACATACTACACAGTCACCTTGAATTATATCACTCCTGCTTCTAGCTGCAATTTTAATCTTCAGCATTTTTTTTTCCTTCAGGCCAAGAGAATAAATTAAGCAGGGAAACAACATTGAAGTGAACACTACATGCTCTGTGGCAGCTAAAACTCCTGTGACCTCTTGAGTTCTGTTAAAACAGAACATCTTTAGTATTATACTAAACTAACTGGATGTATTGAAAGTCAATGGTAAAGCAATGGGGTTCTGACTATGTCTGGTACAGGGAGAACTGTGAACTTCTGGAGTTTCTGACAATGGCAGAAGCTACAAATACCAGCAAGTGTTCTGCAGTGCTTCACTGATGCTCCCCCTGTGCAATTTGTTTACTGCTTCAAGGTATTAGACAGCCATAGATTTTACTTTATCTGCTAGTAGCCAATATGCAAGAAAGCAAGTAATATAAAAATAGCTATTTACTCTGTAACAAGCAGAACAGGACATTATCACTCAGCACTGATGTTGTTAGAGGGTTGCAGGTCAATAATCAGTTCTGATTCAGTAAGTTTGCAAACTATCTGCTTCCATCACCGCAGAGCGTGGCAAAGCTGCCATGATAACCAACAGTTCTTGTTAGGAAGACTATGTCCTGTCAAAAGCTTTCTCATTGCCTCACCACTTAAATAAGAGACATGGCTCGGTTGTACAGAAATTCTGCAGAAAGGGCTAAATTCTAACCACCCTCAGTAGAAAATACCTACCGCTCTCCACTGATCATCTCAGGACCTCCAGACTTGTTTTAAGGTGCTGTTTGGTTTAGTCTGAGAACAACTCGGGCAGAACTGTGCACTGGCTGTAAAATCTCAGGCAACCCATAGAGTATCTAAGAGACGTTCTACCAGGGATGGGTTTGGGGATGTGGGATGGGGAGAGCAGGACTGCACACAGAACTTAACTGGGATGTTTACCCAGCTTCAAGCTTCCAGTAATCACTTTTAAGCTGCCAACAGAGTTACTGGTTTCCTCAGTGAGTCAACTGCTCATTAGAAAGAAATGACTAATGCAGAGACTCAGGATCCCAGCCCTGTACTGTTTTACTCATAGCCCTTCACAACACAACTTTACAACTCCACCAGGCAGCTGGGAAATGATGCTCTGCTCTACCTGCCTGTCCCACTGCCCCAGCCCCAGCTCCACTCTCACCATACTTATCCTAGGCAATGAAACCTCCAATTCCACTAATTTCACCACCAAAAGAGCTTTTGCCCCTTATCTCCTGTAACTAATCCTGGGCACACATCTCCATTACAGCACAGCAGCAGCCTGGTCCAGCCCCTGCTCCCGCTGCGCAGTGCAGCTCTCAAGAGCAGAGAATTCCAATGCCAGCACAACCTCCCGGCACTGGGAAGCCACAGCTCCACACCCACCTCCTGCTCCTGAAGCTTCTCCCCATGGCCTGGTCAGCAGCTGCTCACCACAGCCCAGCTCACAGGAGCTGTCAGGATTTGGTTCCAAACACAACCACAGCACACAAGTCTGAAGCGTTTCAACCCGTGTGCACCCACGCTCTAACACGAAAGAAAAGATATCTAATGATTTTTTAGTGTATTGGCTTCTTTGCTCTCCTTTTTTTTTTGGTTGCCTTGGCTTAGGAGTCTTTCCCACAAATCACTTCCACAGTTGGTGTCACCAGCTTCATGAATTCATTTGTCTTTGCTCAAAGCATCATTGCCTGTGTTTATATCACCTGGGCTCTTCAAAACATGTGTTTCTCCTGCACACTCCTTTGGTAACTGAAACTGCTCAGTGGCATCAGATTTCCATCACTATCGAGCACCCGTTTTATTTGAGTTCAGCTCCACTTTTCTCTCATGCAGAAAGTCCAAAGAATGTCTGTAGCTGAGGATATTCAGTGACGTCCTATTACAGTTTGATAATAGCTTTTCAGTTTGTGAACTGTTACCTCTTCTTCACATCTGGTGCTAGCCTGAGCTTAATAAACCAGTTATTTTTGCTATAGGCAGTACTTTCAGAAATCTCATTCTGGAGTTACTGCTTACTTTGACATAATGCTTTGTTTTCCTTTTGGCTCTCTCTCTCCCACTGCAAGTTTGACATTATGATTTCTTCTGCTTCAATTACTGAACATCACCCCATATAGAGAGAAAATTCCATTAACCAGGATCATTTTTTACTACACTGACTCTGCAATTCTTTTGTCCATCTCAGAACTCCCTGAGTCTTCATTCAAGCTCCTAACTCTGTTCTTATTTTAAGCTATCACAAATCATTTATCTTTTTAAAATAAAGATCTGATAATCACACAGTTTTACATATACGGCTTTGCTGATCACTTTATTTCACTTTGATTACACTTGTTGAAAGATACTTTTGAGGATGGAATGGATTTTCTGATTTGAAAATGTTTCTCCATTGCACTTTCATGATACGTCATGATGCAGTTATACCACATCATGACTTATTTGGCATGGTGCTAGATGGCTAGTTTCTCTGCCTTAGAGCAAGCGCTATGGATTTGGCACTGCTACCTTACTGTGGCATTCCCTAATGGAAACTAGAATTGCTAAATGTATACACTGTTGTATTTGGTTTGACAAAGATTTCGTGTGGTTCTCTTTAGGCTCTTTTCTATCGTATGGGGCTATGTGTGGAGGGTCTGTCCTCACTCGTTGTTCTGTTTCTGTTTACACTTCTGTTTACAAGATCTTTTTGGTATAAATTCAGAGCAAAGCTATTGAAAGAAAAGCAGGTCAGCACAAGCACCACATTTTACTCCTTTCCAAACACAGATCTGTCTCTCGCATCAACTGCCTCCCAAAAGCTCTCAGATATCTCCACCACGTTATTCTCAATGAAGGCTCAGTCAGTCTTGGCACACAGAGCTTGGCCTGGACCAGGAATATCCATCTTTTAGACCAGCAACTGCACTGTGGCCCCTCCAGAAGTGGCCCCAGTGCTGCCTTCCTTGTAGGGCAGCTGGGCTCATGGTCCCAGCTTAGCCTGCAGCCTACACTGCAGACACATGGGAAAAGCACACATCATAGATCAGCTGCTTCTCCTGCTTAAACCCTCCCTACAGAGATTTTAGCTACTTGGGCACGTGCCTTTATAGTGGCTCCTGTGGCACAGGGCAAGCGTAGTTGTACCGACAGCAAAAGCTCAGCACTGACAAAACAGGATCACTGAAAACCATCCATTTTCAGAAACATTCATTTTCCTAAAGCTTAACTCCTAATTTTAGCACAGCTGGGGTGTAATTTTTGAACACGTGGGACTGACATTTCTCATTGCTACTCTTGTAGTAGATCAGCTTACCTGAAATAGATGGCATACATTTACTTTCACTTGAAATAGTTTTACTCACACTAGAGAAAAGCTTGCTCTGTAAACAGTATCTCAAACATTGACAAGTGATACAGGATGAGGTGTCTACGCAGAGGCGAAAAGGTCACCAGGAATAAGGTCTTTTTTCCCTAGTTGTAGAGAATATAGATGTGCACATTGTAATCCCTTACAGCTTACAGAAATGCTTTAATTCAGGAAGAGAAATAGCTTTGAACTTTTACACTGAGCAACACTTAGACAATAAAAACCTTCAGCTTAATTCCTCTGAACTTTGCAGGCATACAGAACTGCAGACAACATTTGGGATTCACACCATCCTGCATGTCCCTCAATACTTCCTGGTGATGCCTGAAGCTTTGCTAAGGATTGATGCAAGACTGCTATTGATTATAGTCTCACCTGTCCTTCCCCTCTTATGGGTCTGTCAACTTGGCTGCAGACATAGCTGTATTTCTGATTTACCAAATGCTTTTCCAGACACTGCTGAGGCAGCTCTGAGCACTCCAGGCAGAAAGGATATGGCACAGACCATGCTCAGGGACAGTCTGGAGTTATCCTGTCCAATGTCAGAGATACAGCTCCCTTGTTCCCTAACACAGGAAATACTTCAGAGCACATCCCATCATGGCCACTTTTAGCACATCACCCACAGCACCTACCTCCTCCCACCACCGCAGTGGTGCTTGTGCAGGGGAGAGAAGCCAAAGCAGCAGTCGAACAGTCTTTTGTCTCAGCTCTCCAAAGCCTTGCTGTACTGTGCCAGTAGGAAAAGAGAGAAATATGGCCAAAGAGCATTGCCTAGGACCACACAAGAGATATTTGCTTCTTAATTTGGGAAAGTCCTGAGGGCAATCCCATGGGAGTTTCTAACAAATACTGGGTTTGCACAATAATCTGCTCAACAGGATGACTTCATGCAGTAGCTATAGCACATTCTCAAAGCTGTCCTCTACTCTGCAAATTACAGAATAAATGTGTTTGAGCAAGGAGTGAATTCATCAGCTAGTGATTTAATACAAATATGAGTAAATGGCCAAAACTGTGGTCAGGCTGAAATATCATGTCTACAGCTACACATGTCCTTTTAAAATACATATTCAGTTTTCCTTAGCCCTTATTTTAACATGTAAGAGTTTACCCTTGGAGTTAGTGTTTACCTGAACATACCTCAGTGATTCTCTGAGCCTAACTCCAGAGACACCGAGCAAAGAAATGCCTACTTGGAGTGCAAAGGCACAACGGTGGCAAAGCCCATACATTCTAGCACCTGGATGGGAACTGTGCTTAGTGTTCAGGTAGGAAAACAAATCTGCGTATTTAATACTGAAGTGTGCAAAATGGGATCTGTCAAAACTACTATAAAGCAGCACTACACAAAATCAAATACATCTGTAATTCTTGTGACAGGATTTAATCAAACAGCAATCAATCAACTGTGTTATCAGAAAACAGGATTTTTCAACCCTGGCTTAATTTTGGGATAAGCTCCTGGTTTCTGCTTTGTGTTTAAGTGATGGTATGAACTGCTGCAGAACCCCTAAGACTCTCTTCACTGAAGTGCCTGGTGGATCTACATGTGTAGAGACATACATAACCGCACAGGCGTTTAACACAGAGACATATATAATCACACAGGAATTTAACAACAAATTGCTTTAGGATAGGCAAGTATTTTCTGGTGTACACATAAAATGACTAGTCTTTTGAAAGTAACCACAAACCAGAGAATGGCAACCAAAAGCCATTCCAAAACCAAAACTCAGAGAGTTTCTGTATCAATTGCTGTATTACAATTTGTAGAACCACTTGGCTGTAGCCCCAGTACATCCAAACACAAGCAAGCTGGCTTGGTAACTTTGGCCCTTTCCCAAGGTGGCTTCTCCCCACTACAGCAGATGCACAGACAAAAACAAAGATGGAATTGCTCCGGATCCTGTTGTAGCTACTTCAGTATCAAAGAGAACATGATGCAGCTTGCTTCCAAACACGCTCAGTCCCAAATACACACTTAAATAAAACAATCTCAGGTACAAATTTAGGGAAAAACCCCAATTCCAGTGGGTTGCTGCTGAAGAAATTACGTGGCTCCAACCAGAACCCACCTGTCAGAAGTTAGTGCATTCCTTGCCCTGCTCAGCTGAAGCAGCAGGAAAGAAAGCAGAGAATTTAAAGGACACAGGCATGGGTTGAGGAACTTTGTTTTTGACTGGCCACCATGATTTTTGACTTCATGTGACACATGCTGTGAACCTCCTGGTGACAGCCTCATTAAACCCCCTGAATCTGACTCTTTTCTTCAGCATTTGACTATACACCCTCCTCAGGTATACCTGACCCTACATGAGCAGGGCTGTTGACTGGCATCTAGTAGCAAGAAATACCCCTGTTAGCACCTGCAACAAGTATGTGCAGATTACAAGCAATACCAGCACTTTACTAACACCTCTCCGGGGTCAATGCCCATCTGAAATGCAATTATTGATGCTTTTCTACCAGAACTGAATATGAAGCATCCAGACACCCCAGGTTGGATTTTTTTTCCCCTTTTTCTTTGTTTTTAAATTTATACCCCTATAAATGCCCCTGACACCAGTTTAAATGTTGGTGAGTGCCCAAGATCTACGTTAGGGGGAACAGCAGCTTGTTGGCAGGTAGGTATTTCTGATAGCAAAATTCTGTCTTCTCACAACACTCCAAATTTGACAACAAACTGTATCATGGGGCCCTTTGAAAATCACCTCATTAGTGATGACTATGTAAGTATCACGAGGTGTGAGACATTTCCATACTGCCTTTTAATTCTATTACAATGTACTCCACCATTGTGTAATCACTCCTGACACTTCACCTTTTGCTTTGCAAAACATGAATGTCTGCCGCAGGAAAACACCCCAAACAAACCCACAGATGATATCTTGTTTGTCATGGGGGTCTGACTGAGAAGATGTTACTAATTAGCTGTTGTGCACAGTTATTGTTGGAAACTCAGGACAGCTCTTGGGATTACTGGCAGACAGTTGTTACTTACGTCTCTGAGGCAACACAGACGCTAATAAATCTCCCACACGTTCCTGTGAATTAGGTAGATATTATTCAGCATTTGTGAGGAATAGTTTGAATTTTCTATGGCCTTGAATAGAGACGAATGTGGCTCAGTGTGGTCCAGGAGTCTCTATAAAGGAACAGTTTCACACGCTTTATCTCAAGAGGTGTATCTGCAACCACACAGGAAGAAGAATTGAGTAGCGGCTTCCCCCACAAGATCCAATATGATGCTCTGGTTTAGTGCCTAGGCTGAGCTTTTTGCCAAAAGGAAGAGGCAAAGACATTTTACTAGAGGTGGAATTCTCATTTTCTGTTCTTCACTTATTTATTTTTTGTCATCAGAAATGTTAGACACAAGGAAAATATTCCTTTACAGGTTAAACAAGTAGAAACAGCTACAAAATGCCAGCTGCTTACAGTGAAAGTTTTGACCAAGTCCCTTAACTAGGAGCAAGTTTCCCTTCACAGAGTGATACTAGTAGTTCCCCCTCACATTATCATTACTGTTGTTCACTTCTGAGCAGAGAGAAGGCCTGTCTCACAAACTGGAAATCTTTCAGAAATTGTTATAATAACCTGAATTATTATCTTTTTTTCCCCCAGCATTTCCACTGCAGTACCCATAGGTTTATATGGAATAGGGAACTTCGTCAAGAAAGAGGTCTTCAAAGTTCTTACCTTGATCATAAAGGAACACATTTTTCCACAATGAGCTCTTTAAGCTGGGCTGTGGCTCCTAAGTACTCTGCAGGTAAATGTGATGTGATCAGTGATCAAACTGCTTCCTAAGGAAAAGTTCATCACAGTCAGGGAAACCGCTTAAAATGCAACAGAAACAAACAGGTCTGTGTCAATATTTGCACTTTGTGTAAACAATTCAAGCTGTATCACTCTGGACATAATGACACATAATGCTGTATAAAATGCTCTGAAAGGGGTTTAGTGAATTAATCTGCATTTGAGTTTGGCAAGAAAATTGGTCTGTGTCATGGAAAACTGGGAACTTCTGTGCTCCTGCTAAGCACGATCCTAACAATGGCTGGAGCTTTCAGAAAGTGGCCAGGAGAAGGGCTTCGCTACTACAAACTACATGGGATAAGAATGATTTTCAGACCCTGAACTGTCTTTCATCCCCTTTACAGAGCTTCAGGATTTGCTGTATGTGACACACTGGAATTTATCATTTTGTCTGAGTAAGTATAAATGAAGCATTTCTTGCAACTCTGGTGCTACATCTCTGGCAAACACTCTTTCTCCTTTTAGCAACATCCAGAGTTGAAGCCTGGAAAGAACAGTGATTAGTGTCTGAAAACTCAGCTAATAACACTGAGGGAAAGCAATCTGTACACAGGAGTTTATTTAGATGCCCACGAGTTTTAAGTCATTCCCCTTTATATCCCAGCCCACTGGATCTCTCATCCAACTGAATTACCATTGGGTTTTACAATGTGATATACAAAATGAGCTGACATTATGATTTACAAACATCCTTTGAGTATCATATAAAACACAACTGTTTCCCTTATTATACAATCATTAGGGCAATGCAAATATAGTCAATACATGAGTAGCTGAAATTGATGGGGCATTTTAAGAAAATAAACTTACCTTTACCACACAAACCTGCTGGATAAAACAAATCCTGTTTACAGAATGGGAATGAAGTTGTCTGAATGATTGAAAGGAGTGTTTATATTCTTTTGTCACTGTTGCCTGATAAGAAACATAATAATACTTCATTCAAAAAATGACTGATGTCACTGTATAGTCACACTTCATTCTTGTTAATCAGTTTCACATGTTCTGCATGGAAAACTCACAAATGTACTTCCCAAACTGAAGCCACTATACTTACTTTTGTACTTTTCCATATACTCAGTGTGTTTAATTAAATAAATAAAAAGGAAAGAACACTACATGAATGAGCAGAACAAAACACAAGAGCACATTAAAAAGGCGACATTTAAACTGCAGATGCCATCACTGGAGAAATGTATTCTTGTTCTAATGCCACAAACTTTCTAGCCTCATGGCAAAAACAGGCATTAGCTGAAGAGAATCTAAACTCCAATCTCAGTACAGGGCTAAGAGTTTTAATCTGTATTTCTGTCTAGGCTTAGGTACTCCACAGCACTGTGGGTAAATTTAAAACTATTTCTGAATGTCAACATGAGACTCACCAGAGAAAACCTGTTTCTGAGCTGTGAATGGGGTAATAAAAGTTACCAAGTGTTAAGGTCTCCTGTCCTGCATGTTGCCAGTGCAGGTGCTTCTGCACTTTGTTGTTAGGGCGGCAGTACCTGAGAATGGCAGACATCATTGTAACAGTGAACACAAGAGAGGAAAAACCCTGAACTCATCAATGATGTTAGGAATGAAAGCAAATTTTAACCTACTCAATTTAAATTCGATGACCTTAAGGGTGTCTGCCTGTTTTATCACTGCACAATCCACAACTCCACACCCTCTTCTAGCAATTGCAGTTTCTCTTGCAAAACAGAACGCTGACAATGAGTGGTGATTCTTTCCTGAACATGTGTTGAATTGGCAGTGGAATGTGGTTTTAGTTCCATTTCTCGTAGGAGTCTTGCTGCTGCTCTGCACATCTGGGAGAAGAAAGTGCCTTTTTTGCCATGAAGTTCATGGCATTGAATGTTATAATTTTTTAAGACAGACTTATTTTGATTACTTCCATTCTGTCCAATCAAATATACCTCTGACTGCTTTAAAGGGTTGGACAGCTGTGAAATATAAGGACTATGTAATCTGACTGTACATACATACATATTTTCATAAATACATCCGACAGGGACCTTGGAACTAAGTATGCGATATCATGGGACAAAATCACAACAGGCTGTCTTATTTGTAAAATCTAGATGCAAAATAAGAGGAGCTGAATCCTAGCATGTTGTCAATACACAAATTAAACCGAAACTACAGCAGCAGTTTAACCATGAAATAATTTAAACATATTTGCAAATTTCTTGACAGGAGAAGTGTGTCATTTACAACACTGAAAACTCTGTAACAACCACTGACTTGTATGCGCTGTACTGTAATCCACCCAGACAAGAGTGGCGAGGATGAGCATAGCGGTAGGTCCCAAAGGCAACTCCCAAACATCTTCCTCATGTGGAGACTTTGGTAACTGTTCATTGTACAAAACACCAACGCACACAACCTCATTTCAGGTGGTCATCTTCCTCGGTCCCCCTCTTGGCACAGTCCCGTCTGACTATGTCAGTTATTGCTGAGACACTCTAAATCCACGGAGCAGCAGACGTTCCCATTCTGCACAGACAAACAAGCAGCTGTCAAGCACTTTACAGAACAAGTCACAGAGAGCAAAGGGGTTGGTGGCACACAGGGATAGATACATCTTGGTCACATCCACCAGTGAAGCCAATATCCCAAGGTTTTCCTCACTGGTTACAACAGGGGTGGCTTTTGGAGGAGGCTGACTTTTCCAAATAGCACTGAACTGGTCTGAACTACACGTGAACTAGGAATCTGGGTGTGAAAGACTCACTGGTCTCCCTAATAAACTACAGCACCACAAAGGCAAGAGATGATTGGATTTTTCCCCCATGTAAGAACGTTAATGGACAGAGAGAGTTTTGATGCAATCCATGCAGGGAAGGTCTCTGCTTGTCTGAAATAAGCAGATAGTTCAGTTCTTGATTTGTGGCAGATTTGTGGAGGGAAAAAACACCACACAGCTTTGGAGTTTAATCCACTGTTAAATATCTTTCTGCAGCATCTAGTAATTTACAAAACTAACTTGTGTAATAAAAAAGCCACTCCACCAAACAGCAAGACCCAAATGGGCAAATGTTTCTCATTTTTTTTTTTTTAATTCAACAGAAACCAATAGGAAAAACACAGAGAAACTGGAGAAAAGCTGCCTTCAATAATTTAAAACCCTGAAGAAACAGCTTGGTTTCCCACAGGGATCACAAGAACATTTTAGATAACCCAAACCAACATTTTCATCATTCTGATATTAGCACAGTAGGGTCATCACTGCAGGGAGCAAGGCAGGCAACCTGCACTTCTGCGCTGAGTCATGGGATTAAATACACCTGCATGAGATCAGGGAGCAGAAACTGTGACATCCCTTTCCCACTGCTGCTGGGGGAGAGCCTCCACCTCTGAACTGCAACATGATTCTACTTGTGTCCTTCCTGGGGAAACATTAGTGCTTTTACCTCTGCTCACCCGCTCAGGAATACACATTGTCATAAGCATCTACATTAGGCAGGTATTAAAATATTCACTGAGCTTGACACTGGGGATACCTAAAGGGCTCTCCAACAGAATGTCTGGAAGCTGCACTAGGATTTACACATCAGTGCCCAGTATTTCCAAGCAGCACAGAACTGTTTTGTTTCCACCCTGCACAACACTAAAGGTGTGGAGTTTTCAGTAGGCTTCTTCCCTCGTCTCTCATTTACTTCCCTGAGATCTGAATGGGAGCTTCCAATGGCAGAAAGTGACCCTGATTTGATGCAGCAATGTACATTTCCATTCCTATTCTACTTTGCCCATTATACCTTGCATTTGCAGGTCGTACAAGGAGATCCCACCATTGTCCATACAGCGCCACTAAGCCTTGTGATCCCATAGTCATCCAGACAGGTTTTCCTGATGTCGTAGGTGATGTTGTCAGCCAGACAGGGGTCACTGACGCAGTGCGGACAGCACTCTCCTTCCGAGATGGCTGTGTATTCGCAGTTGAGTTTTGGGCACAGGAGAGGCCAACAATCCACCTCTCCTTCCTGTAAAAATTGAAGCAAAGCTCATTCTGTTTGCTGCCATTTATTAGCAACCACAAATTTTTGCATCCTGCTTAACAGAAAAGTTTTATTTTCCTGAAACTGGAATAAACTTAATGTATCAGCTCTCAATTTGGTAGATCAGGGAAATGCCTGTTTGAATACTGAGCTGAAGTTTCCCAAGTATAGTAGACCATCATTTGGGTGTTTCTTGACTAAACATCACCATCATCTTCAATGTAGCAGGAAAAACTGAGTTCTTTGGAATTTTTAAAGGCAGCATTAAATACTGGGTTCCAGTATTTCCCATAAACTAGAATGTTTGCAGGGATTGCCTTGCAGATTCATGCACTCTCTCTAAGCCTGGACACATGAGCATCTCTGCAGGATCACAGCAACTGTTTAAACACAAAAATGACACTGTAGATAGATGTACCAGCCTTGGTACATTTGAGAAGCCCTAAACATCCATCTAACTAGCAAGAGCTAAAATTGATTTTACTGTCAACTCCTAAAGGAACTGTTAAAGCAATACCAGTTCTGTTCCACTGCGTATGTTACTGTTTAGCTTTGTAAATGAAAAAATAAAATCTACCCAAACTGTTTAGTAGGTAGAAACCTGGAGGAGAGAGAGTCATCAAGTCACTTTTGTAGAGGATTGCTCTGTGTGTCTAAACTTAACATGCAAAGGCCCATAATAACTTGCATTATGCTTCAGATGCATTCAGTGCATCAGCAGCTGCTTCATCAAGCACTTCTGCTACTGGCAACATCACATACAGAACCTTACATGTAGGTAAGGGCATTTAGGGCATTGCTGTCTTTTAGTTCTGTATGTTAACCCAACCATAAAATGAAGCAAAGAACTGCTAGCCACAAACTCAGTATCCCTTGTAAAACACGTCAATTGAGTATTTGCCATTGCTGCTGGCTGCAAATGTTTCTTTGCTGCTCTGCAAACATGAATGAAAATCTTAGGAGAATACAACACTTACTGCTGTGCATCACAGATAATTATCTCTTCACAGTAACTTAGCTTTGAAAGTAATTTGTTTCCTGATGCTCAGACACCTCTTGATTAATATCATATATAAAGATTATGTTATACAGACAGATATAAATGGAAAACTGATCATTTTAATGAAGTTCACTGCTGCACTAATTGGTATATCTGTGCAAAACTTCAAGCTTTATGGAAATACTCTCCAGTGCCTAATGAGAAAATAAATGCATGTTTGTCTAGGAATTCCAGTTTTCTTTACCCTTCTATATTTGGTTAATTTTTGCTAATTCACTACACGGTACTGGCACTCTATTCTTCCAGCATTTGCTGTTAGAAAAAAGAACTGCGCTGTGCATTTTGCTGTCACCAGCTGATGCAATTCAAAGTGAAACTCCTCCAGCCAAATCCATCACATGTGAAAAGAAGTTATTTTAAAAGCCGTTTGAAGATCAGACAACCATATAGAAGCTCTCAAAAGCAGACTAATGCTTTAGTACAGTGTCAGGGTGTCCAACCTTTTGTCAAGCTTGTATTTTGTTCATTAGAGCTACTTATTCATCAGTAGAAGGAAAACTGGTTGTGCAGCTTTCAGTTCTCTCAAAGTGCCTCATCATCATCCCCAGTCTGAAAAGCAGGTGAAAAGGGACCCCTGAGCCTGCTTCCAGATTTGCTTCACTAAACATCATAACCTGTGTTACTGTTGCTCCCTTCGGAAATGCTTCACTCGTACCAGGCATCGGCACTGCTGGCAGCTGTAGGTCCAGTTGTCTCCACTACGGTAGAGCTTGTGCCCCGTCTGGTCGAGGCACTGGCTGGTGACGCGGGTATCACACTCTGGGCAGCAGAAGAGATCAGCGCTGGGGTTCCTGCAGTCACAGGCTGTCCTCCGGCAGAAAATCCTCCCGTCCTGCAAGGACACATTGCCCTGAGGTCAGCCACACACCGCAGACAGCAAGCTGGGTACCCCACATGTAAGTGCACCACAAGGCCAGGCAGCAAACTGGGTAAGGTACAGATATGTGCATCGAGAGATACTAAGTTCTTACTGTATTTGATGTTACCACCAGTAATGGTGGATCCTGCCAATTATGATACCAGTATTGTTCCAGTGTCTATCAGCGCATGGATCCACCACTGTCTCAGAATACTATGTTCCTGTGTCCAGCTAATGAATTTAAAAGAAAACAGTAACTCAGAAGAAATAAGTGAAACAATTTACATCTATGAACTCTTAAAACAGTTGCCACTCTTTAATACATATAGTATTTGTTTAGCAGCATTTTGACTGAAAGTATCACTGTGAAGAAAATAAGCTGAATCAATCAGTTACTCAAGTCCTGAAGGTGGTCCCTTTAACTTCATAGGAGCACTGTATATCAAAATCACAGTAGCATTAATCCTTCTTTGCTCTAAATTTACCCCTGATTCTGTTCCAAATCTGGATCTACACTATACCAGCTTAAATCTAAACGGTCTTACCATCCATACAATTCAGTTCATGTATTAAAGAAGGCCTGTATCCCACAGGCTCTCCAAAATACAGTTTTGCTAAATATTTGCTTACAGTATTGGATGGCCCATTTGGTTAAAGACCATTAAACAGAACTGTTTGAGATAAACAGAAGAATTGCTTCTGCACATAAAGAGAAAATGATATATTTTCTTTGCACCACAGAAAAACAAATTGATTCTAATTCTAGTTATGAAAATTGGATGGACTATTGTGTTTGAAATTACACCTCTTACTGTAGGTGAGCCAACAGACTAAAGTGCCACACATAGGCTGGTGACTGAAATCACATTTCATTAGGAGATTACTGAACAGTTGTGACATGAGCTTCTTTTGCATTCGGTGCTTGGTACTGGATTAATCCTTACTCAAGCAGAGCATCCCCTGCAGCCAATTGGAAGGGAGAGCTGTGAAAGCAATGAAGCTATATTCTGCGCTGGATCCCAGTTCCTAAAACAACTTCACAACACTGCAGTTTTTCCACATTCTCATCCAAACCTTGTTCTAAATCTGAACTGAGAAGAAAAAAAGCTTTCCATTCCACCAAATAACAAGATGTCTATTAAAGGGGAATTTGTTTCCCCTGTTCCTTTCATAAAAGAGATGCCTAAAAAGAGAGAAAGCAGTCCAGGATGTCTTTTCCACAGCAGACAAAACAGTCATAATCACAGCATGCAGCAGGTGTGACTGTTTTGGTTATGCTTTGATGTAGGAATCTGCATTTGGCTCTTGGAATTAAGGAAACCCAGTCTTTACCACAATGCAACAGGTATAAAACCAACATCAAGGAATCACAACTCTCATGTCAGTCAGTGCCACTGCTGCATTTACTCATAGTTTTGAGTTGATTAGAATTTTAATTTCTGTTGCAAGAATAAATAAAATTAATTTTATAATTTCTTGCTCCTTATAGCAGGGAAAGCTGAAGAGAACACAGAATTATGGAAATGCAGAAAACATTCTGGGTTAACATGGATTTGGACTGGTTTGCCAACCACAGAGCACAGGACTATATTGCCCCATAGTCTTTCTTCCGTTCTGTATCACATTAAGGATTCTGTACTTGTCGCTAGTTAGCTGCTTTAGCTGTGGGAGATGGAATAAACCAGCTTTAATTCCTTGCTCAGCAGCATGAGTGAACCATAAGGAAAACCAGGAGTGGCTTGTTTCACCAAACACAGGTCCAGATGCAATGCTGTGAATAAACCTTCCCACAAAAGCTAAGGAAAGGATCACCCTCCCCTTTCAGCAAGTGGGCAAAGAGCCCAAAGCCTTCCATGATGGAGAGTGATGACTAAACCTCCATTCCTGCAGGTGGGAAAGCACAAGCATCTTCACCCCATCCTGAGGGTGGGCATCAAACAGCATTCAGCCTTGCTGCCAGGATAACCAGCTACAGGCACATGGGGCTTTGCCAGGCATCAGGCAACCCTGTGCCCTCAACAATGGCAGTCCCTCTTGTCTCCACAATGGAGTGCTGATTAACAACAGCTAACAACAACCTGTGTGCTTCACTCCAATTCCATTTCCAAGAGTTCAGGAAGAGTTTTCAAATTCCCCTTTCAGCTGGTGACAGTTGTGTGCTTCTCTGAGCTCCTGTGCTCTTCTGGAAGCAGCTAACCTTTTATGTTGCCTTTACTCTCTGTATTTCAGAACACTGACAAAGCCCAATGATTTTGCCAGAGACCTTTTGGTAATCATAATACAGTGCTACTCTCTTTATTCTTTAAGCATCTATGTTTTATCTACAACCCCATTAGTTCCATGCTTTTCAAAAAACATTTTTATCTCTATACCACACTGACACAAAGACTCTTAACCTACAACATCTCATCTTTGCAGCTCTATAGTAGCATTGAGAAACAGAGAGAAAATTGAGAAATATATAGAAAGGAACTTACTTTCTTTTGGTAGGTAGTAACATGAAGCATCTTATTAGCACCTCTCTTTCCCCATCTTCCTCACTGAATCAGTTCTACATGTGTCATAAGCATCAGTGGCATAATCACAAAATTATTCTTACCAAAGGAAAAACTGACACACAGGCAATTGCTGTAAAATGTGACTAGAATTTCTATGGAGCCCCAAGGCCAGCCTGGACAGAAATCAGACCCTATAGAAACCGAATCCCACAAACTCTTCTTGCCCTTGGGAACATACATCTCCTTGGCACATCTTCCTGTTCCCAGTTCTCTGCTTATCCCCAGGCTCCATTTTTATGAATCTTAAATTTGACTGTGTATTGAACCTACAGGAGTTCCTGTAGAAGAGGCATCAAATATACTTAAGGTACAATGTAATTCATAGTTCTTAGAACTTACGGTTTTGTAATACTCATAATCACTCAGATGAACAAGGATGGTTTGAAGAGACTGGGTCTGATATAAACTGCAATAATCTCCTGTTCTGCAATGACACAGCTTCATTATAAAATTTTATCATATTCCATGGTATACTACTCCACAAATAACTTTAACGAATTTCACAGTTAAGTAAGGTATTTAATTACCTTTGCACCAGAGCTCAAGTTAAAATATTTTCAAGATGAGATCTATATGTTTCAGCCAATGCCCAAAACACATCTATCTGACCTCTCCAAAAACAACCATACCAAAAGCAGAGCCAAAGAACCCCACATCATGTTAAATCTAAAATGCTGGTTTGTCTCCTAGATAAAACAAGTGAGCAGAATCATTGAAAATTTTGAGTATAATGAACAATGAGGGCTGGAGGACACGCTGAGAGAGCCTGGAGCAGGAAGGCTCCAGGGACACCTTAGAGCAGCTTCCAGTGCCTAAAAGGGTCAACAGGAAAGCTGGAGAGGGGCTTTGGACAAGGGCCTGTAGGGACAGGAAAAGGGGAAAGAGGCTTATAAAAGGTGGAAGCAAGGACAGGCGGCCTGGGATGAACACAGGGATGTTG
>JBAFWW010036063.1:66616-86374 GCA_036873685.1 Agapornis canus | reverse complement strand
CTCCCCCGGCTCCCGGAGCGCCCCGAGGCAGCGCTGCCAGCCTGCGCCGCCCGCTCCGCTGGGAGAAGGAGGAGGCGCCCCGAGCTGCCGGCGCTGAGAGCACAGCAAATAACAGTTCAGAGCTCTGGGCGCCTTTCGGCGGGCAACACCCATGTCCCACAAACAGGGTATCTGGAAGCGCTGTCCTTTCCCCGGTCCTCCCTGGTCTCCTCTCATCCTTCCGATCGACCCCTTTGCCCCCTCCATCTCTCCTCCCCTCTTCTCCGTCCCTGCCTTTCCTACTTCCCTTCTGCCTTCCTCAGCCCTCTCCTCGGCGCCCCTGGTGCCCCTGACTGACTGTGCCTTTCCTCCCTGCCCAGTTAGCGGCCCCCCAGGCGAGAGCGCGGTTGACTGGTGCCTCTACCAGCTCAATGGAGCAGCCGAGTTTGAGGTCTCTGATGGTGAGTACCGGGGTGCTGAGGTGGGGCGCGGGCCCTCGACCGCTGCCCCATCTGGCAGCGTGAGGAGGAACGTGGCTTGCTGGTGCGAGAGCTGCGATGGTAGAACACGGTGGCTATATGGGGCGTGGGGCCCGTGGGGCTGGGAAGATGGTGTGTGGGCCCAGGGCAGGAGGCGGGAGAGCTGGCAGGGGTGGCCACTGATGGGTTGCATGTGCCTGACGTTGTGAAAGTGTCTTGGCTTGTTTTGTTTTGGGTTTTTACTCTGAAAAGTTAGGTTTTAATTGCTGGTGGCCTAGGTGGCATCAGTCCTCACAGCCTTGGTGGCAATTGGTGTGAGGGATGCTGTGTGGTACTTGCTGGAAAGTTTTCTGGTCCTCTTTTTATTCCCTTAACTTTGAAGAGAGAGGTAACCTAGAAAGTTTTATGCTTTAATATTCCGTGGTCAGAAAAACATCAACCTTTGGGTGCAGGGTAAGAAAGTCTCCCTCTGTCTCCACTCTGTTTCCAATGTGAGCTCTGCATTGAATATCTAAACTTAGGTGCCAGCCTGTGTGTTCCAGTGTGCCAGATGTGTAGTGTGCAGTGCCTGTGAGCTTATTGCAGTGTATGTTTTCGGTGAGTTAAAGTGAAGCTAGGCTCTCATCTCGATGTTTTGGTCTGTTGGTGTTAAGCGTTTCTGAGAGGAGTGCCTTTACTGTTTGTAAGGGCTTAAAATGCATTGGAAGTTTGCCTGGACTGAAAAACTTTCCAATATTGAGGAAAGTGACACACTGTAACAGATTGGCTTCAGGTTAGGCATTAGCGAAAGCCTCTCAACAGTGAATGACTGCAGTATGTGGTGGGTAGACAGACAATGAAATCTCACTTCAGATATTTAAGGTTTGTTTCACAAACACAGGCTGAAGTGATGAAGCTACAGATCTGGTCTAGGGGCTGGTAGATAGACTGCCTATTTGGGGTCTATTTTAGCTTTATCATCAGTGATCCTGTGGTATGTGAATTTTTGTGTTGTCTTGTGTTTTGCTGTTTGGACAGGTGATTTAAACCCCGGTGTACTAATAATAACTACAACTTGATCAGGGCTTTGGAACTAAGGTTCCCTCTCCACCTCACAATTATTCCATGGTGGTTTATATTTCAAGATATACTTAATAGTGTGTGTACTACACACACTTGCATACTAAAGCAGTTCACAAAACATGTTGTGCTTTTCTGCCTCCATGGCCTTTCTGTGTGTGTGAGAAACTGCATACCAAACCAGATGTGATGACGATAGGTGGGGGTGGAAATTACATCCGTGTGAGGGAGTGTAATCAGTGAGTGGCAGCATTTTTTAGGCATCCTAGAATATTGAATATAAGCTTTAGGCTGGCATTTACTTTCTTTTAAAGATTTGAATGAGTAGAATATCATTCTTAACCTTCTTTATCTGGGTAGATACCAGTGTTGCAGCACTGCTTTGAGAGTAGCCTGTTTCCTTCTCAACAGGTGGTTTTTTCCTTGATGGGTTTATCTTTTGTCACATGACATATTTTTAAAAATTAGTTTGCTAGCCATGGGTGCAGTTCTTTTTAACAGTGGCAATTTATGGATGCCCAGTTTTACTCCATGGCTTAAATGGAAATCTTACATGTTTTATTTACTCAACATGGGAATATGTGAAATATAGAGAACAGGAAACAGGGCTGAAGCAGTGTAATTTGGTCAGATGAGCTGTAGAATCAGTCATCTACAGGTAGCAAACATGTTTGTGTTAATAGGATTATATGCAAATGTGACATGCATTTTCCAGAAGATGTACTGTCTTTGACAGACATTGGTAACTAGGAACACACATGGCAGTATAATCAACACACTTTGCAGAAGTGAAAACAACATTTAAAAGGAAGGACCAATGTGGCAAGTGGCTTGACATCTTGCATGCCAGTGGTTTTGATAAAGTCTATGCCTCTTCCTTTGCTGAAGTTTGCCTCTGAAATGACTTAAGTTACACATAGCCAAACAAAAACCCAGAATCCTTAGCTTAAAATGGATTGTTCCTCTGACTTCCATTGCAGATTTATTTTTTTTCCCCTATCCTTATCCCAGTTCTTTTTACTTTTCAGAAAGGCCACAACTGTTGTGATCGCAGTTGTGTTGGTTAAGACTACCTAACCTACAGACAGAAGGAATACTCAGTATTAAACATTATTGTGTTTATTTCTATATAGGTAAATATTTGCATGTTAATATTCTAAGTTCAATGAGTGTGTATGCTGCTTTTTGCCATTGAATGCATGCAGTGGCTCTGCAGTACTCTGTCAGTTAGACTTCAGAATTGTGTTCTGCAACATTTCTGCCTTAGACTAGGAAAGAAAATTATTCTTTTTCCAAAAATAGATGTGTCAGATGAAAAACATCCATTTACATAACAGAAAAGCAAAATTGCATATTTCAGATGCAAGGAAAAATAAAGCATGGCAAGTAAAATATCACAATCAAAGCCAAGATAATCATGTTTGATTTAGCCTTGCTGCCTTGAAACAAAGCCCTATTTCAAATATTGCCACTTCTATAATTAACGTCTAAGTGCAAAATATATTTTATTCATGCTAAAGATCTCAAAGCACTTTGCTCACATTAAGTGCGGCCTCACGAAAGTGATGTGAAGAAGGGTATTGGAGTATCCTTTTACAAGCTAGCAAAATGAAATATGAAAGCTAAGCATGTGATTTTTATTGAAGCTGAATGCCAGTTATTAAGCATTTAGTATGTGGGACTTCTGAAAAGCCAAATCTTGTACTGTTTGCCCAGACTGTCTAGTGGATTGTTAACAGGACTGCTTATTCCAGACCCTTTGCTTTTAAGTTGAAAATCGCATTAGTTTCTTGCAAACTTTGTATAAGTTAAAGCATGTTTGAAATATGCTGTGAATTCTAAGTTGGCATTATGTTATTCTAGATAGCTTTGCATTCAGGAATGACTATATGGTTAATGAAAAGATTAAATCCTATATAATAGTTTAAGTTTTTTTTCTTAGTTAGCTCATCAGAGAATTGAAAGTGATTTGCAGTGTAAATTTTCTTCTCATCTATTTTGTAACTTTATGTTGTTGCATGGCTGAAAGTCCTGGTTAATGTAAGTGCCTTGTGAATTATGATGTGAACTTTCCTGTTAGTTACATGATGCTGCTCTAACAGTGTCTTTGATTTCTGAGCCATTTCAAGAGAGATTTATTGCGAAGATGGATAATATACTATTTTGTTTGAATATGTACATTTTTGAGGAACTAAAGTCTTGTGAACTTACAAATATGAATTTAATCACTGTCAGATTTACCTCCATAGCTATAGTTTTCAATCAAAGACAATAAATCTGGATTTGGTTCAACACTGTAGTGTACACTATTACATGGATTCTATGGAAAGCAATGTAATTGCGCAAGCTTACAACTAAAGTAATGTCCTTGTGAGTCATGCCTTCACAAGTGAGGTCTAATTAAATAGGAAGTCTCCATCTGTAGATGCTTTCACATTTCAGTCCTTTCTTGGCTGAAGTGAACAATTGATTTTTCCTTGATCTCTTATTAATAAGGCATGGTAATAGCTCTTAACACTTCACAGTTTGCCAACATTTCTTTTGAAATATGATCACCATGAATGGATATTGTATTTCCATGAGACCTTAGTGGGGTAGATATGCTTTACTGTTCCAGGTTCTCAGTTCAATCTGGAGATTTAGTGAAGTGAATTGTGCTTCTGTGCCTCACAATTCTGGCTTTCTTCAAAGGAAAGCAAGATTCTTGGAAGACACTGATACACTCCTTGTCTCATCCCAGTGTGTATTTAGGACACAGCCAGCTTGCATACAGCACTGCAGGGTCTGTCACAGGGCTCAAGTGCACCCTGATACACCCTCTGATGCCAAGTATGTATGAAGTCCTACTTCATACATCCCTGTTTATACATTCAGCAATGCTCTGTGTTTCATCCCTCCTGATTTTGCGGTTCCTTGTGTTGGTGTTTGCTTGGTTAACTTTGACTGATTTCTGGGAGTTGCTACAGCGTGGGGAAAGAGCTGCTGTCTGAGAAGTGTTACCATCGAACTTTGTTCGTATTATAGCATTACATGTAACTGGGTAAGACCAAACCAAGTAAATGACTCCTTACAAGAAAATGTGGGTGATTATACTTCTGTTTATTGCTGCATAATCTGATATTGAGTCTTAATGTGAAAAGCTCAGCATGGTAGACAAAGAGGAAGGATTAAGGTATACTGAAGTTATATTTATACTTACAGTAGTTCAACTTCTGATGATGCTTATCTATAATAATAGTCCATTTTGTGATATTTTTATCTACTGTTTATTTATGGCATGGGGTTTCTAAAAAACATGAAAATAAAATACTGAAAAATATATGTACTTGTTATGAGAAGATGAGTGGCTTATGTACATTTCTTATTTGTTGTTTCATAATGTGTTTTGATTAAGAGTTGATTTTTTTATGGAATAAATTAAGTACATTAAGATGATTTAATTGCAATGATTTATAAAATCTTTGCTTTCATAGTGTTTCCATTGGAATTTAATATGGCTGCTAGAGAGTATTTTCTCTTGAGAAACATTAAGTATCATTTGACCATAAAACAAATACTATGTTAGCACTTTGGTCATTATTTTCTTTTGTAAATATCTGACTGAAGATGTTGGCACCTTTTCAGTAACCTGAAAAGTGGTGCTGCTTAGATGAAGCTTGAAGAACAGACTAAGGATTTTTTGTTTTTTAACCAGGTTTTCAGATTTTCCAGCCCTTTTCAGGAGCTTCACTCACTCACTTTAACATGCTGCACTTGTTTAGTGCGGTTTTGTTCTGTGGCTCTTTGACACCAGAAGTTACAGCCTTCATCATCTCAGTTTCCAGGATGTGGTCTTCAGCCAATTGCCTTTTTACTCTCTAATTTTCTATCAATCCTTTTCCTGTCCTTTCAGTCTGTCCCTCTTTCATATCTTACATACTCAGTTGGAGTTTCTAGTTTTTGCTGGTTTCCTCAGCTTTGGTTTTACTTTCCCGTTGTCCTTGGCAACCCTTCTCTCTGCTAAGGGGATCTTGGTGGGGAGGGTCTCAGTCCTTTTGCTATTGCAGAGTCTGGCAAAGAGGTCTCCCCTCTGTGCCATTGGAAGTCTGCCATTTGCAGCAGGTGCCTGCGCAGCAAATCTTAGCTCTTTTCCTTCTGTCTCTCACTATTTCCAGGTCTACAAGGCTTACCATTTTACATGATCCTTTCAATTCTGTTCAAATAACTCCTGGCAGTTTTGGTTTTATTCATGAATGAATGATCAGAATTTCCTTGGATGTTTCATTTGGCCATATCCTTTAAGATGCACTCAGTATAAACATAATGAAAGATGAAATCACACTGTGTTATGCCTGATTATGCAGGTATTAGGAAGTAAAAAAATCATGCTTTCAAGTTACCTAGTCCAGAATTTAACAGGGACACCTTTTATGCTTCCTTTTTTCTCATTAAATATGCAATAATTTATGTTGTGATTTTGTTGTAATTAGTAATCCTAATGAAGTAAACATTGGGACCACAGATCTGCCATTTAGGCTAATTTTTGTATTTCAGTCAAACCTTATCATTCAGCTTGAGTAGTGATGGACAATTTAAAGAGTGCGGAATTGCCTGTGATTCCAGCTGAGATGCAAAAAATCACCAGGTCTTCACAAAGCCTACTCTTCCATTATAGGTCATTATTGTGGAGCTGAGTTTTATATAAGGGTAGGGAGTACCCATTTTCTGATCTTTCCAATTCCAGTTTATAAGTATGTGTAGAAATTGCCCGAGCTGTCTTGGCAAATGTCTGAATAGCTGATGTGCAGAGAAGCTTTTCCTACTGTGCAGGTTTTTTTTTTTTTTTGTTTTTTTTTTTTTTTTTTTCTATATGAGCCTGTCAAAACTGAAAGAAATTCCAAGAAGATTCTTCTGTTTCAGAAATAACAATCCAGAAGCTTAACTTCTGCAGATATGGTTTCAGAAGTCATATTGCAGGCCATACGGGTGAGAAAGTGACCTGGGTTTAATACTCTTTTATTGTCAGTTCTTTTCAGTAAAAGGCATTCTCAGTAAAATGCAGAGAGTTTGAAAGCAGAAGTCAGTATCTTTTTGCATGTTTGGATGGCCTGATGACAAAGTTCCAAAATGATATCAAGCTATTCGGGTGTTTCAGCTACCTTCCTCTCCTAGTTTGCTACTCGGATATAAACTCCTTCCTCAAAATAATGGTCTTTATAAGTGTCTGTATGATTGCCTAATGGTAATTGGCAATACCCTCAAATAGTGAAAGGTGTTACTAGCAAAGTTCTGCTTCTTGCCTTTTAAATTGACTTGTCATTGTTTAGTGATCCAGAAGAGGGAGCCACCTCACAAATTTCTAGCTGGTTTGAACTTTAACAAAGTCTCCTTTAAAACCTCATGGATTTTGTTTGGTTTTTTTGGAAGGCTGTGGCCAGAGATTTCATATGGCTCCTTTTTGGTCACTCACTTCATAGTCTGCTGATTTCTAAGGACATCCTTAGAGTCATAGTTCTTTAATTTCCCTCACCTCCTAGTGTCAGTTATTGCATTTTTGTAACGCCCTAAAACCTTTGATAGGTATAATGATTGCAGTCCTTTTATTGAATCTGCCCACTTGTTCTTTTCAGAGATGTTTCTTACCAGCATGCCATTCATGTTTATGTACATTTTCTGTAGCATGCAGGAAGAACTTTGTGGTGGCTGGCCTTCCTCAGAGTACCTTCATCTGAGACAGCAGTGGCCTATGGGCCATTGTGCTGTTCTTTCCTGTGTAGGGGGTGTTATCTTCTGTCCCAGTGCAATTTATAGTGGGTTAATATACCATTTATGAGCTGTAAAAGTAAAGGACCATGAGGTACCAGGAGCAGGCATTATAACATGTACTTACTAAAACTTGCATTGATAATCAGGAAGGAGGACAGACTTTTCTGGGCATATTTTGAGGTTTTCCAGGTGAATGATTTAGCAAGGTTCTGGTATTTGTTGGATGATGAAACTCAAGATTGCTACCTGCTATAATGATAAGTCTTGTCAAAGCTATTGTACCTTCAGGTTTGTTGTTGATCACTTTCTGTTAAGTCACATCACTGCATCAGTTCTTATTTCCTAAGGTAACCAGATTACTGAGAAAACAGGTAAATCTTTTTTTCAGCTGAATATGTTTCCTGGTTTTTGTCATTAAGACTAAGGAGGATGCTTTTAATATTATGAAGCGTGTCTTTGTTTTTTATCAAGAAGAGTGAATACAGCACTATGCTGTTTATTTCTTTATGGTTGATCACCCTTACATATTTCATGTGAATTTTGAGGTGCTAGAGTGTGCCCAAACAAGGGCAATGAAACTGGAAAGGGTTTAGAGCACAAGTTCATGAGAAACAGCTGAGGGAACTGAGTTGCTTAGCTTGGAGAAAAGAGGTAAAAAAATAAATAAATAAATACTATTTGTTTTATAAACATAATATTTTGCACATGTGTGATCTATTATAATTTGAACACAGGATATTTAAAAATGTCTGTATGTTCTTAAAACTGATGACCCATTTGAATGTTTTTAAGCTTTCCAACAGATACAGTTTCTTTTCAGAATGCATACATTCCCCAGATATCTTAGCTATGTTTATTTACAAGCACATTTTATAGCAGCTCATATCACAGCAAATGGAGTTGACAGTTGGGCTGATTGCAGGAATATGCAAAACATTAACCTCATAAATCTTTCCTCACCTATCATCTTATGTAATTTTTACAAAATATTCAGAAGTATGATGCAAGAGACAGTTCCATTATTTTGGGTGGATCCATTTTGGTGTTGCAGTTAAAGATGATATATTCCATTCAGAGACAGTTACATCTAGACACTAACAGGGGCCATTGATTTGACATTCTATTCATAGAAAGGGCATGTGTCATTCAAAAGGGAGTTGTAAAACTATTTAGCATGGTTAGTGATGTGCCTTTCATTTCAAACTACCATAACTAATTACTCTATTTAGTAGAGTCTTCTTGGAATCCTGAAACAAAGATCGGCCTCAATTTTTTTTGGAGATATGAATTCTATGAATATTCCTTCTCTTCATATGCAGAATAAACTCCTGTCTTATGACTAGACTCAAAGATGCAAAATAGAAATGTTATTCTTGCAAGACTTAATGGTTTCTTGTTAGATCTGTGTTACTGAGTAATCTTCATGACCTTTGAAATTTTTAGTACAGGTTGTTTTATGTGGTTGCTTTTGTCCATCAGATAGGTCTTGCATATATATATGTATATACATGTATGTATATATGTAAAGTATTATAAACTTTGCTTTGAAATTGAATGTCTATTCTGGAAATACCTTGTGTTTCAGATTTTGTTTATTTGCAAGAAACCCTCACTTGGAGTCCTTCATAATGATGTGCAAAGTAGATATAATCAGTTTAAAATGAGCTCACATCTTAAGAATTCTTATTTTTTATGCACTGCAATTCATACAATTCAAACTGTGGGTTTTTTCCTTGAGGTTTTTCATGGGAACAGGGTTTTTTTTTTGTTTGATTCTGAAGCTCAGCAAGCTGTTACTTCCAGTGTGTGCTGTCTTCTCTAATCTAAACCAGGAAAGCACAGTGGTAATTTCACTTAGACTGCTTTTCCTGGGTTTCTTGGAGATTTTTCTCCAAGTCTCCATGTCCTAGTGGAATGTCCATCTTTCCTAAGTGGGAGCTAAGGAGACCTTGCTGGTCTGCCAGGAGCATTGAGGGTGTAGCTTTATATTGGCATTTTCTTCAGAAAGGTGCCACGTTGCCTCAGGAACTTTGTGACTTCTGTTGCTTTTTGATTTCCCTTGTTCTTCATGCTCCTTCACTGTAATTGAAGATCCTCCGTCAAATGCAATACCTATGTTGACTTTTCTGGAAGTAGCAATTGTGTGATGCAATTTATTTCAATTTAAAAATACTGCAATATTAACTTGGTATTTCAGATTTCTAATCTAATGATTTTAGAGGCAGAATTGTTCACTAACAATTCCAAAACTGTATGGAAGTGTGTTAAAGGACTTGACTCCTGTTTGCCTGATGATGTCAAAACAGAAAATGTACTAGTGGGGGAGTACTGAAAGGAGTAATTCGGTCAAGGAAACTGACCTCAAAGTTTGAGCTTCCTGATTCTGCCATGAGACAAATCACCTCTGCAAAGAACATCTCTAGTAGCAGTAAGTCTTTCTCCTATTCTGGGATGAGTCTCTAGCAGCTTGTGATCTAAATGACACACTAAATATCAGTCCTCAATACTCTTATGGCAGAAATCACTTCCTTTTACTGTGTTCATAAAGTACCCAGAGCAATGCCTGTGCAAACTGGGTCTGGGCAGTGCTGGCTTTGAGAGCTCTGTCACACCTGAGGAGCACACTCACTTACTAAGAAGCTACAAAGCATCTGACAGTTGTGTGTGTGTGTGTATATGTATATATATATATATATATCTCCTCTCATCACATGCCTGAAAGCAAGCATGTGCTCAAACCCTGGGGTTGAAAAGTTGAAAAAAAAGGAAGATTGCAAACCTCAGACTTATAATGAAATCATTTGTCCTGGTTTTTGCATACTACTGTTTCTGTAGGTACACTGACACATGTCATTTGCAGATTTTATTCTGCTAGAGCTCTGTACTTTTGCAGACATGGAGTTGTGTGGTGTTCCTTTGGTAAGAATAGTTAAGTATGTAACCATCCATATAGGTTCCTTTTTCTTGTGTGGAAAGAGCCAGCAAATGCTTACCTATGTTAATGTAACATTTGAGTTCAGATGATAGCACAAGTCAAGAAATTCAAAGATATAGTTCCCACAGCAACCATATTTCAACCTCATTGCTGTGAAAGCACAAAAGCCCACACCAAATAACATGCACAATACTGCATATATGCAAGTGTGTGAGATACAATTGCTAGGAGAGCCATAAATTTTAATTTCCAAAGGTATTTAGATTTGCATTTTTTATCTATTATTATTTGTATCTTATTGAAACAGTGCAGTAACGAAAAACTGAAGAAAAGCGGCCAGTTGTATTAGTGTATGGTTTTGCTTTCTTGTAATGTACAGACAATAGATTTTATTACTATCTCTGCCTTTTTCTTGGGTTTTCATTTATTTCTAAGTGAGTAATACTGAATGTGAAATATAATCTGGCATGCTTCCTTTATCTGATTCTATTTTTATCTTTGTATAACCCCATTCCTGAACTGCAGCTAACAAGGTCTATTCATTTGCCTATCAAAGATAAATAAACCAGATACTTATCTGCATGGAGTCATATGTCTTGTTTTTCAACCGCATCCATAGCTTAAGGTTCTATTATAAAATATCACAGAGCATATGGAATATGTTTCTTTTCAATGTCTAGTAGATTCTTTTGGTTTCTTTGTTTGCCAGCTAAGTCTGCCAACTCCTTGATTTGGTCCTGCTTGATATGTTTCATTATTATCACAGTTAGTGAAGAGGTGGAATTGTCCTTGTTTTGAAATCAGAAATATGTAAATATTTCAGCTCTGGTACTTACTTGGCACAGCAAATGTTTTGTAAATAATATTTACAGCTTTCCAGAAGTCGGTTGGCTGAACTATCTATATGTTTCTTAACATTTCAGATCTGGCCAGTGGGGAGAGAGACTATGATGTTTGAAGATTGGTATATTAAGTCCCACTCCTATGAGTGATGGTTACATCTGTAGGCTGGATTAAGCATTTATGATTATTTAAAAGAAAAAAGTCTTTTTGGCTCTGGCATATGCTAATAGCTCATAATTTATTTGAAAAATCACAGTGTTACTGCATTTCACCAGTCATTTGGGAAAAAAAGATAAAGTGACACAGGGTAGGGAGTTTGTCTTCAGTAGGCTACAAAACATTTAATTTGGACTTCATCTGGTTTCTACCGGACTGATTTTTCTCAGCCCTTCATTGCATTTTAGCCTGCAATATCAGCCTTTTCATGGGCAGTCTGGGCAGAGCTGAAAGACTGATTGGATGTGAAAATAATCTCTGGAAATCTTTGGATCCTGCCCTTCCCAGATAGTTAGGCAATCTGCTCTAACAGGTAACCTGTTCTGACAGTGTCTGTCATCTCCCCTAGGCAGAGTTCTACAGGGGTCATCACAGCCACTCTCAAAGCCAGGGTTGGGGGAGTTCACTCTGCAGTCCACCACCTCCCCAAACTTGTATTCTGTTTCATTCTGCTCAAAAGCTAGTTATGAACTGCACACATATTGTTGAACATGTGTTTAACATAGAGTTGTTTGTATGAACTGCAGGTTTCCTTATGTAAGAATTTATAAACTGAAGTTGGAACTCCATCTGAAAATTAAACCAAAACATTCCCAGTGGCTCAACAATTTGTTAATAGACAAACGCAGAAAGATTGCTTAAATTCTGGCTGCCATCTGATCAAGAGTTGGTGTAGTCTTTCCAAAGGCATGCTACTGTTTCTGAGTTTTATGAAATGAGGAAGGGGACTGGGATTTGTGAATCGTGGGAATTCTTCAAGGGGTTGGCAGAGGGCTGGAATTTGAGTGGAATCCTGGTTGAAAACCTATGATTCATAAGGCTGTACATACTGCTGAATAAGATGCCCTTCGGTGTGGCAAATCCATAGAATATAGGTTTTGCATAACAACTGTGTTGTAGTCATGAGCTTGCATCGACATCCTGATGACATTTCTTGCTTCAGTGTATCTAGCTAATATTTTGTGCCTTTCTTAAAGTGTGAATAGTTACAAGGGTGTGTTTTATTTTCTTCTGTTTATCCTCTTACGCCTAGTAGTTGTGGTGTTAGTATTTGAACTGAAATAAGGGCAAACTTCAGTGGATACTAAGAACTGCATTAGGTTGATGAGAGGTAACTGGAAAACAGCAAAACATTTCACTTGAAATTGGCCTATTGCTAGCAAATAGTAGTACATAAATAAACACAGGGTCTAGAAAACACCAAGTTGACATTCATGTTTCATTACAAGTTGGCTAATAACTGTTTCTGGATGATTTGGTGCACCAATATGCTGTTATTTTATATATTAAATCACTCTGCTTTTAGGCTTGGAGAAGTGAAATGATCAAGTCAATACTGCCAGGGATTGCTGGTGATCTTGGCTATCTCATCTTGTTTTGAGGTGATGGGAATCCTGTGGGAGATAATGGCTGTGTGGCTGTCCCAAAATGAGCTGCTTTTTGTGCAGTGGCAGAAGTTCCTAGTGTTCTAAACAGGGTCATAGTTTCTTTCAATGGTTACTGCCATCAGAGGAGAAAGTTGGTGTAACTCTACTAATGCATGTGTTTTTCCTCAAGTATGTATCTTCATCTGTGAGCCAACGGTCCCAGAGATGAGGATTTCCTGGAGGAACACCGGACATTGATGGACATGGATGGTCATGTCACCTCTCAGTTCTCAGTGGAAAAGAAAGTCTTCCTCAGTGGGATTAAAACCATCTGCTCGTGTCATGGGCTGTTAGGTGTGAGATATGATTTGACATTAATTTGTTAGTCGTATTAGTAGTTGGAGGGTTGGTGTGTAGAATACAGTGTCCCATCTGTTAGCGATTTTTTTGTTTTTATTCATTCAAAAGTAGGGGTTTTTGCCACTACAATTAGCTGGAAAGAATTAATGACAAGTTTTTTCAGTTTAATTTTTCTGAATTCAGAGTATTTTACATTTATCTGCAATCACTTATTCTGTCACCCAGTCAAAATTGTTTGAATTACATTGGTTAACTCTGATAGAAGTTTTGCAGAGGAGTTGGTAATGCTCTGTTGCTGAAGCTGGCAGACACTTTTGCAGTATTGCATTTCTAGTCTCCCACTTTGACCCAGCTTCTAACCATTAAGGCTGACAGTAATGGTTTTTTTTCTGGGTTTGCTTCAGGCTGATTCTTCACAGAAAATTCTAGTCAAAACTATCTACTTGGCTTGAGCATAAGCCTTACAAGAAAATGTCCATTAAGAAAAGAAAGAATTCCATCAGCCTTTCCTGCGAAAAGCTCTAGTACTTGCATGCTTTGAAGCAGTAACTTCAAATTGACAAGGTAAACATAGTAAATTTGCCTATATTCAGAAGAGTGTCTTTCACTATCCCAGTGATTATCCACAGTGCTTTGACTAATATATAAACCTCTGAAAAATGTCACTTCAAATAATCTCAGTGTTGCTAGAGGTGGGTAGATAGCTTTCCTTCACCCTGCCTTTTTTTCTATCCTTTTTCTTTTCTGGCAGCTTTGTATCCAGTGAATGTTCCCAGTGCAGAACTGAATTGACCTTTCTCTAATTTCAGTTCTGGTCTGATTTGGATCAGAGGTGTGTTTTGATACTAAATTTCTACAACTTTCTGGTCTCTCTTTTGAATGGCATTAGTATTCCCTCTGCTGGAGGGTGGCAGAGTAAAGGAAGAAGCCCTGTCTGTTTTGACCCAGAGCAGGAACTGTGTCAGGAGTACCTTGGAAAAGGATATTGGGGGCAAGGATTGGTCTAGCACTGTGGAGCTCAGGTGGAAAGGGAATCAAGACTCTAGTGTGTGGAGGAGACTTGCAGTACCTGGTAGCTGTGGTTATGTGCTGGAGCTGCCTGAACAGACACAGGCAATGGGAGGAAAGTACAGGCAGGAGCATTACTACAACGAGGGGAGAGACTGAGAGATCAGTCTTCTGCAAAGCCTAGAGTGCAGTTTACTGAAGTATTGCTTCATTTCCGATGTTAAAAGTTAGCATGGCATCATTTCCAGCATCAGAAGTGAAGCAGTACTCAAACAAGCATTCAAGTAAGCAAGCATATGCTTTGGTAAGGTGCATGTGGCCCAGCTTTCCATTAAAAGCACAGGTTGATAAGTTTCTATAGCTAACAGTGACCTCCTTTGTTCAAGAGGTTGGGAGTCTTCCAGTAGACTTTGTAATTTCGCAGTTGCAGGTGATGTATGAAGGTATTAACTTTCCTGTCATCTGGTAGAATGTGTTTGCTTTTTTTAAGAACTTGGAAATTTTATACCTTTGAATACCTTTTAAAGAACACTTCAGAATTGCCATATCAACTCTGCAATTGCCTGTACAGCCTAATTTAAATGCCCTATATATGTGGATTGTAGTATGGTAATTATATGATGAGTGCTGTTTTAAATTTCACCCTGTTAAGCAGATAAATCAGAGTAGTGAAATGAAGAAATATGTTCTGTAAAAGCCCTGTCTGTCCTATTGGAAAAATTGGAAGACATGTTAGCATTTTCAAGAGCTGGGATCTATCACTGTCCCTGTAGTGTAACTCAGAAAAGCAGCATGCTTTTAAATGTGTTGTCCCTAATCACATGGTTTGCTTTTTAGATATCTAAGCTGGGGTGCTGAATTGCAGAGTAGACACTCTTTGCAACCAAAGTTGATGGAAATCTGTCTGTACAGAAATGTATAAAAAATATGTAAGAGATCAGGCCACATACTGAGTAGTGTGGAGAAAGCAAGACAGCTGCAGGTATGACCTTAAGTAAACTGTATCCATTGTGTATTTTGAATAAAATAAGGTAAAAAGTTTCAAATTTTGGCATATATACATTTTGGCATTCCTGCATTTCTGGTGGCAAATGACTTGCTAAGAATTGTGTGTGTGAGGGGGGAAAAAGGGAGACAGGATTAAATAAATAAATAAATCAAGAAGAATTAATTAGATAAATAAATAAAATAAATAAAGAATAATTTTGGATGCAAGTGGTTTGCTTTGCAGAAATCTTGAACATGAAAAAGAGAATATTAAAGAAATAAGTTGAAAAAGTTACAATATCTTCCCATGTAGCCCCTTTGTAGTTAAAGAACATATTGGTTTATTATCTTAACGTTTTTTCCAGTTGCCTTTAGCTACTTGGAGGGTCCATACAAATACATTAAAAAAGAAAACCTGTGTGAACATAGGAAATAAGAATTAAAGGTACTGATTTTGAATAAATACTCACAAATTGTTCTAAAAACCAAAAGCAAATGAAAGACCTATAGTTTTCACAGGTCTATTTCAGGTATCATGGTTATGTTATGTCATAATTTTATGTGGTATTAAACTCATAGCAGTAATTGTGAAAAATACAATAAAATTCAGATATCATGCTTCACAGTAGAGTAATAATATTTAAAGTTTAGAGGCCAGGCAGTGTCATCTCCATACCTGGCGAGATCATGAGCAGATCCTTCTGGAAAGTAGACTGAGGTACGTGGAAAATAAGCATGTGTTTGGAGATAGTTGATATGGCTTCACTAATGGTAAATAGTGCTTGACAAGTTTGTTGGCCTCATATGACAGGGTGGCAGCATTGGTGGATAAGGGAAGAACAGCTGACATTATCTGTGTGGATTTGTACAAAGCATTTGGCATTGTCCTATATGACATCATTGTTTCTAAAGTGGGAGAGACATGGATTTGACTGTAGGACTTCTTGGTGGATAAGGAATTGGCTGGATGGTCACACTCAAGGATTTATGGTCAACACAAGTCCAACCGGAGACCAGCGATGAGTGGTGGCCCTCAGGGCTTGGTATTGGGACCAGCGCCGTTTAACATCTTTGTTGGTGACATGGACAGTGGGATTGGGCGCAGCCTCAGCAAGTTTGCCGATGACACCAAGCTGTGTGGTGCAATTAACACAGTGGAGGGAAGGGATGGGATCCAGAGGGACCTTGACACACTTGGGAGTTGGGCCAGTGCAAACATGATGAAGTTGAGCAAACCCAAGTTGGAGGGTTGGAACTGCATGATCTCTACGGTTCCTTCCAAATGAAACCATTCTGTGATTCTTTGAAAGGCTGAATTTGGTCTCCATTTGTGAAAATTCAGCTTCTGTTCCAGTCTTAAGGCTTTGGACTCATTTCTAATAGAGTGCAAAGTGGAACTGAAATGAGGGAATGTTTGGATTTAGATGAGAAATAAGAACCTTATTACTAACTTCAGGAGTTTGGCATGCTTACAAAAGAGTTTCTCCATTCTGCAATGGTGACTACTTAATACAGCTAGAAATGTGAGCAAAGGATCTGAAAATTAAGATACAACATTGCACATTGAATAATACATTATCACATGGCACAAACAATTTAAGATAAACTTCCTAAATTTATGTTGCTTTCCTATTGTGTTTTCACTGGATTGCTAATTTACAAAATTCAGTGAATCTCCTTCAGTCTCTGTGTCATTAGTATGAAGTCACAAGGTTTGCAATAATTAATATTTAACGATGCGTCGTTACTTTGCTTTCTGTAAAAAAGGAGAAAATCTTTCAAAATGAATTCTGTCCTAATGGGAGTCAATTTAGAACCTGCTAAATGCTATAGTACAACTTCCATGGACTTCAGTAGGAGCAGAGATCTGGCTTTTCATATCAATTCTTGCTGATGAGGTGATAGCTGTTTTTCTGTAGGGAACACTTGTAAAGTATTGCTCAAACCCATGAAGTAGTAGCTGCTGTCTTTGTTCCCCTCTTTGGGGTGGGATTAAGGGATATAGAACATGCATAACTCCTTTCTAAAAATACTGACATGTCTGTTAAATCACAGCTTTCAAATCCTCCCACAGGAGATTTGCTTAGGATTTTTTTCCCTTTTTGATACACGGAGTAGATGACAAGTAATAAAATCTGAAGGGTTATTTGTTGTATTTTTATGGTTGTGTCTGTCGTATCATATTTTCAGACTTGTCAGTGGGCAGTCAGCACTGCCTGACATCTCGGAGGTCAGTGTCTGAGCCTTTTGGAATGGCTGCTTTTGCAGCTGATTGTAGAGAGGAGACTTAGGTTGCATTATAATGATTTATGTTATTCAAATGTGAATGCTGATTGCTGCATCTCAGATGACTTATAACATGACAGGCATGTCATGTATTTAATTATTAGATGTGCTGATGGAAAAAGAGCTGTGGTGACAGTGTAATACTGCACAACGAGTTCTGCAGTGCAGGATGTCCTTGTTCTTACCAGCTGTGGTGCTGTGCTGGCCCATAGGGTCCCTTTGCCAGCCTGTTTTGATGCAGCTGATCAACTAATAGATTTTCTGTGTTTGATTTTTCCCAAGTGCAGTGATTTGGCTTTTAGCAAAGTAGCAGTATGTGATGTACAGAAGGAATACCTTAACTGGTAGGAGGTGAGTATGTGGTAAGCTTTAAGATCTGTGTCCTTCAGATACTGGGAGAATACAGCAACAGATGTACAGGATTTAAACTGGTTACTATTCTGCTGATGTAGATATGCACATAATTAAAATTAAAAGAGTTTGTCTATGTTTTGATACTGCATTTCATTTTTGTTCTTAGATGCTTGTATTCCTTGGGACATGTTTTTTTTTTTTCTGAATTACATAAATACCTGTATAGAATCATATGCTATTCTTCAAGCTTTTTAATTCTTTATTTACTATAGTTAGAAATGTGTCTGTGACCACTTCTTTTTCCCATGTTGGCCTGTAGAGAATGTTACCATTTCGTAACTCCTACTGATGTAGGAGTTGATGTAAGTCCAGAAAATCCTCAGAGGGCAGGGGCACTTCTCTGAAGACAAGATGGAAGAGTTGGGTTTGTTCAGCCTGGAGAAGTGAAGGCTCAGGGGAGACCTTGGAGCAGCCTTTCAGTACCTAAAGGGGGTCTACAAAAAAATGAAGAAGGACTTTTGACAAGGGCATGTAATAATAAGACAATGGTGAGTGGCTTTAAGATGAAAATGGGTAGATTTAGATTAGATACTAGGAAGAAATTCTTTATTGTCAGAGTGGTGAGACACTGGCACATGTTGCCCAGAGGAGCTGTGGCTGCCCCATCCCTCGCAGTGTTCAAGGCCAGGCTGAATGGGGCTTTGAGCAACCTTGTCTAGTGGAAGGTGTCCCTGCCCATGGCAGAGGTGTTGAAGCTAGATGATCTTTAAGGTCCCTTCAGACCCACACTATTCCGATTGTATGGGCTACTGCAGGTCTTCTGATATGTACAGAAAATGGAATCTGCTGACCTATGGATGCAATTATTATACATTTTAACTGAATATAAAAGCTTAAACTTTTGTTAAAGACATGATTTCTTTGCAGGCAGTTCTTTGCTGTGTATAATGAATACAGATGGCACCCATACAAAATCTTACTCAGCTCTATGAAATCCTGCCAGTCTTTAGATCCAGTTGTCAGACAATGTATATGCATTGTCAGACAATAATAGCTGTACCTAGCTGAAATGGACTTGTACACATAGACCTCCAGAGGTGAAAGGCAGCTGTGCCAGCCCAGCACCTCAAACACTTCCAGCTGCTCGGTATGATTCCAATTTCTGATGGCATCACAGGCAGACAAATCTAGTCTAACTGTAACTTTAATGAGCACTACTCAGACATTATTTAAAACCTCCCTCTCAGCATGATACTGTGTAAATATACGTACTAGATTTTATGCAAAGACTCAGGGCTTAAGTCTCCAAACACTTCTGAGTACACTGGATTTCAAGGGCAATTGTCTGCTTTTGCTGTCATGGTGTCTTAAACATCAGGAAGAACCTTTGATAAGTTTTTTTTTTTAAATCAGTTTTTTTTTTAATTTTAAATATATAGCACAACCCTTATTTTATATCTATTTTTTATATACACTGTGTGCCTTTGCTCCTGTAGTTTTGTTTGTTAGCTTAAGAAAGTGGCATGTGCCTTCAGCTTTTTTTGGGGTTGCAGAGAATAAAAAGAAGCACTTGCCATTTACTCTGATAGGAGGAAGAATGTGAACTCCTTTATTCTTCAAGGAAAACTGTAGCTATGTTGAGCTTGAAGAATCCTTTAGACTTGCTTATTTGGTGCACTTACTGTGTCTTACTTTTGTACTGAAGTGTCTGACAGTCATCAGAGATCAGGCAGATGATGTCAACAAAAATATGTAGCTCTTTGTGGGTTTTCATAGAAAACCCAAAACAGTTCCACTCCTGGCTAACAGTCTTTATAGCAATTCTTTTTCTATCTGCAGGCACTATTCAGTTCTTATGTTAATTTGTGTAATGCTTCATTTTTGTTGCTTTTTTTCCAGTCCTTTTCTATAGTATAGTAATATTCTGTGGATAAAGATGCAAAATTGTGCTCTGTTTTATTTTCCCCTTAGTTCTATCATTTATCAAATTCTGTCATCTATCAAAAATCATGGCAGTCAGGTGAAGTTCCCGATGACTGGAAAAAGGAAAATATAACCCCCATTTTCAAGAAGGGGAAAATGGATAACCCAGGGAATTACAGACCAGTCAGTCTCACCTCTGTGCCTGGCAAAATCTTGG
>JBAFWW010036063.1:36161-64807 GCA_036873685.1 Agapornis canus | reverse complement strand
GTGGTGGTCAATGAGAACATGAACATGAGCCAGCTTCAGTGTGCGCTTGCAGCCCTTGCATTTGCTTTGCTTGAAGCCCTTTGCATTTACCTTAGAACAACTTACAGAAGTATGGAGGTGCTCTTATTTCATGGAAAATGCCTTTTCCTGTTTTGTCTCTGCTAGAGAAGCCTATCATTTCTGGTTCCAATTCTATGCATTACTGTAACAATTTGAGAAATAACACATAAATGCTGACAGATGTTGCATTCATCAAACTCTTGCAAGTCTAGCTGATATTAAGGCCATATGATGGTTTCAGACTTTCTCATATTAGCATTAAGGGAGACTTCTATTTTCCTCATAATAACTACTTCAATGCATTAGATATAAATCATCAGGCTCCTAAATGATTTGTTTTTAATTAGCAGCTTAAGGGAATGTACTTAGAGAAGCCCAAAGCTTCCCATTCTATTTATGTAACTGTTAGTTTGTATTTAGGTCTAACAGTTCTGTATTTGAGTTTTAGAAGCTGAGAATCGAGATGTTCTTAAAGTGGTGTTGACTGTGTTTTCCTGGCTTAATCTATCAGTGCTGTGATAACTGAATCATGTGCATAAATTAGCTGTTCTAAAACAAGAGGGAAAGCCATGTACAAGCTGAAAGGGTTCATATTGCTCTTTCTCAAATGTTAAAAAGAGAACTTACATTAACCTGTTTTTTATAGTTCAGTCTAGCTACTTTATGTTTCTACTCAGAAACCAATGAATAAAGCATAAGTGGTACATATGTGTTAATCTAACCAGATCCTCAAGGAAGAGTAAGTAGAACAGCTGTTATTCTTACAGCTGCTGCTCATAATTTGAGTGCTTTCCATTTAAGTATTCAAATGCTGTCTATTTAAATACAGTGCAGGATTTAGACTTGTGGTAAAAGTACTGATACTATACATTAAGCCTCTTTGCTTTTTCTGAAGCTCTAATATTATATCTGAAACTAGCTTTTAAACTAGTATAAAATTAACTTGAACCATGATCCCTTTGGAGAAGGCTTATGTCTTTAGAGGTCTCTGCAATGCATAGTTCAGTTGTCTAGTTGAAGCTGTTACAGAGTAAGTATTACATAAAAATATTAAACTCTGGCTCACGTGCAGATCTCCAGGAGGAAATTCTTTCCTGTTAAGGTGTTGAGGCACTGGAATGGGTTGCCCAGGAAGTTGTGATGCTCCATCCCTGGCAGTGTTCAAGGCCAGGCTGGATGAAGCCTTGGGTGGCATGGCTTAGTGTGAGGTGTCCCTGCCCATGGCAGTGGGTTGGAACTAGATGACCTTAAGGTCCTTTCTGACCCTAACTATTCTATGATTCTATGATCTCTTTTTCTGAGTACTGAGTTAGTTTGACTGTTTGGGAGCAGATGTTTTCACTATTGTCCATGTTGGTTGAGATCCTCACAGAAATTATGATGTTTGTTTGATTTAATTAATTTTAAATGTGAATGTTTGTTTAAGAAACTAAAAATATAGCAATAAATATTACAGTGTTCAAATCTTTATCCATCTTAGTAACTTAAAAAAATAAAAAGTAGTTACTAAGTGAGAAATATAAAATCAAACTCTAAATATAGATGAAAAATAAGCTTCATCTCTGGAATAGTTTCTACTTTATAGACTTTGGTTCTATATCTGCTATAGCAGATATGTGTCTTGCCTTGAAGGTAAAAAAGAATGTTATAGAGTCATAGAATTACTGAGTTTGAAAAGACCCTTGAGATCAAGTCCAACCATTACTCAGCTCTGCAAAGTCTTTCACTAAACCATGTCCCGAAGTGTCACATCTACACACCTTGTGAATACATACCTCCAGTGATGGTGATTCCACCGCTTCCCTGGGCAGCCTGTTCCAGTGCTTGGCAACCTTTTTGATGAAGACATTTTCCTGAATGTAATCTGGTATTAGTTATTTTCTGGCTCCCTAATTTGTAAGAGAGATGGGATTTTTTTTGCTGGATTTTGTTTAAGTGAGAATTTTAATTTTCATTATATAGATTTAAATGACAATTTGGAGAATACCAGGTCAATATCATGCTCAATAGTTAAGACTTATGATATCATTAATATTTATAAGTTAATACTGTGCTCAATAAGAAATGCCTTCATAATTGGGCTGTAGGAAGATTAAGTAACTACATAGAAAGGATAATTTTAGAAAGTAGCTGTCAAGCTAAAGGAGCAGTGTTGTCAGCTGTGGAGCTTGCCATTCTGTTCAAGACAGTGTGAAACAACTGTTGCAGAACTATTCTAGGGGAAGGGATGAAGCCTCTTCCAGGGTTCAGATTAGGTGAGAACAGAGACTTATTGTAGATAAGTTCTTCTACATGTGATATGTTTGAATTACATTATCTTAAAAGCAGCAAGCTCAGTAATACAATTGGATCTTGGCAGCTATGGAAAGCTAAAAAAGATCATTTTAGGTTATTTTCTCTTGTTCTGTTTTTGGTAGCATGAGAATGTTTTATGATTTCTCAGTGGAAAAGAAAAGAAGGCACAAATATTCCTTCTAAACACAATAAAAGCACCTTTTCTTCTTGAAATGTTTTTTTGCTTGTCTTTTCTTGCATAAAGAATGCTTATGTTTTCCCGTCACAGACAAGGCGTAAGTGTTAAAAGCACTTATTCCTGAAGCATTGCAATACCCAGGGGAGAGAGTAAGAGAGCAAACATCACGCAACGCAACTGGAGATCTAGATACACACTGTATGGAGGTATGTTCAGATGTTTTGGTGGTGAGGAGGACCTCGGAAGGACAGTGCTTTCCCCCTTTTTTCCCCAGTTCTCTCTGGCTGTAGCTCTAGCTTGCTTGATTATCCTTTGCAGCAGTGCTACAGGGCATTAAGCAATTCAACAGGATAAAATTATCAGTGCTTATGAGCAGTTAAAGTTTACTGGCAACATATTCTTTAGTCTTGCTTTGATTGATGAGACAGTCTGTGTATCTCTGATTATAATTTGCAGAAAAGAACAAACTCAGAACTGTTTATAAATGGGTTGCCCATACTGATACACAACTATAATTGGAGCAAGTAAATGACATGTTTCAAATCCCCCAAGAATATTTCTTTAAAAGGTGCCTAAGCATAAGTTTCAGGTATAAAAAAGGTTAGGGAGTGCACTGTGATTATAAGGTAAATCTTTTATTGTACTTCAATTCTGCAGTATCTCTGGCTATTTGACTTTCTGGCTTAGTCACAGGAATGATAATTTGAAGGGGTATTCATATTATGTATTTCAGCCTCCCACATAAAGCATGCTGATATGTGCAGAAGCTTCTCCTGTAAAGATCAGGAAAAAAAAGACATTGAGTCTTTCTCCAGTTGTCTGTCCCTGGGTTCTCTCCTGTGTCTGTCACCCACATGTTTTCTAAACTTCCTTTTACAGTTGTCTTTCCCATAGCTTCCCTACTTGTTATCCAAAGCGTCTGTCTCTAGGTCTGTCTTCAGGTGAGTTCTGGCCTCCCTGACTTTGTTCTGAAATTTCTGAACAGTGCTTTTGTACTCTTCCTTTTTTGCCTTCCCTTTTTTTGTTAATTTTAACTTATCAAAATGCTTCTTCCTAAGCCAAGTGGGCCTGCTGCCAGAACTCCTGCACCAGGCTTCCTGCACAATGGCCTCCTTCCTTCCTGAATTTGCAATAAAGATCAGGGAGCTCTCTTGGGAGCTCTTTCTGTCGTGCCTGTTCGCTTGGGATTTTATCCTGCTGTGCCCTTAAAGAAGCACAGGTTTAGGCTTATAGAATCCTTCCCTACTCTGCTACTTGCCTTTCCAGACTTTCTCTGTGTCTTCAGCTCAGTCATCTTGAGGGTCACTGGGGCCGCTGGACAAGGTTCATCCCTATTTATGAACAGTGACTTAGCAGCATTACCAATAGTGAGCCCCTTTAGTGTTTGTGTTAGCAAGTTGTCGCAAATGCTGTGCAAGAGCCTGGTTTGCTAGTATAATTCAGTGTTGCCCTCTCCACAGATGTCAAGGTGGTTAAATCCCCTCTGCTTATTTGGTCAGGGAGTCTGTAACACACCCCTTTCCCCAGCAGTAAAATCTTTCTCACTCTTGCTTGATGGCCTTCATCTCTATTTCCTGAAAAACCCACCCAGTTTAAAGCGACCTCATTGTGTTTACTGAAGGGGCCTCTACAAAGATGCTCTTCCTGGACCAGGTAGGTGGGTTCTGTTTCTCCCCAGTGGTACTTTCTCACCGCAGACAAGATGCTGTGATTGATGAAACCAAATCCTTGCTGGTGACACCAGCTCTTCATTCTAATGATGGACCATGGGTGTATTTGCTGTTACTTGGACCTCTTCTCTTGTAAGGATTCATAGCATGTACGACAGTGTGGGGACATGAAGTATTTGGCTGCATAGTGCAGAACTGTGACTTGCAGGGAGATGTAAGTCCTGTAAAAGAGGGGTCACTTTAGCCTGCTTTGAGTTTGTTTTTCTCCGTTGTGCTCTTTTGATCAGGCTAAGAACTGCTCTGTACTGCTTATAGTATGTAAATAGTTTGTTTGTCTCTGCAGAGCATTGTGTTGTGAGTAGAATACGGCTCTAATCTGATCTTCTGCATAATTGAGACCAATTTATTCTCTGTATACATCTTCAGTCTGATTTCCTTTTCTGAGTTTGGCCTGTGGAACTGATCTCAAGCTCTTACTGTCTGTTTTACAGTTGTGATTGTCATCTGGCTGTGTTTTCTGTGAAATTACTAGTTTTCTTTTAGGGCTGCTGTCAGGTTGGAGATGCCAGTCTGTAGCGTGCAGAGACTGCACGTTTCTGTGTGAGAAGAACAAAGCCCTATTTACATTTATGCTTTACTCAGCAGTAATGACTGGACTATCATTCTAAGGAATTTAGATGGTACGTTTCTGGAAGTTTTACAGTGCTTCTTAGTGTGGTGCCTAGCACATAAGGCTCTGGTGTATCACAGCAATTTCTAGGCACTAGTAAAGTACAAATGCTGCAAGTCACCATTACACGGGATAGATTTCAGGTGTTTCAGCTTTTATTTTACTCAGCAGGGTGCTCAGCATTGTCCTGGAGGCCTCTTGTAACCTTTCAGAGCCACCTTTGTATAAGCCAGTGCTGATTTTTAGAATTCAAGGAGAGTATTTGGGTTGAGATCTGCAGATGTTTTCCTGTTTATGAATTGAAAGTTCAGTCTGGCTGGTTCTTTAAACATTTTATTACAACACAACAGTCCAGAAGAGTTGTTTGATTGCTTGGCAACATGTAGATTCAGCTTGCACTGTTATGAAAGCTGGGAAACCTGTACCAGTAAGAAGATTTTCATATTTTCATCATCTGCATGAAGCCTTTTCCCTCACAGGTGGGAAAATACATATTCTTCACTTCTGTTGAAGATTGACTGCATACTCAGTTATTGTCTGTATGAAAAGCTTTTAGAAACTATTTGCAAGGCAATAAACCAGCTCAATACTTATGGGACTGCCAACTAACAGCTTCATGGAGAATGAAGGTAGGAGATTGTGTTTTTCAATAACTGATTTAAAGATATTAATATGACAGTAAAGCAGTTTGCACAATTTCTAGGCACTAGAAGTTGAGATGGGAACTTAATTGAAAGTGTGAGGAGCTATTTTAGCAGACATAGATTTGGTTTAAAGAAATAGTATGACTAAATATGATAGGATCACCTACAGTTCCTTAGAAAGACAGAAAAAATAGAGAAAATCTTTAAATCAGTGTTGAAAAGTTTTAATTTTGAAAGATGTGATCATAGGACCCAAAATAACAATTAGGAAATCCGTATCAAGCATCTCCAGTAGAACTGGGTGACTAAGCTGACAGGGAGATGATAGAAATGGGTCAGAACATAGCTATTCTATGAGAGCTTTAATGGCAGAACAACAACAAAAGGTATTTCATAATTGGGAAGTGGATGATAGATGGTTTTGTCTCTTCAGGTAACTTGCTCACAAACATAGATGTAAGAAGTATGAGTACCCAGGGCAGTGCAGTGGCACTGGGAGCTGCAGGGACACATTAGCCTGCATCCCTGCCCAATATAGTTTACACAGTTAGAAATGGGGTGGTGTGTTCAGGCAGTCATGCCGAGTCATCCAGGGTCTTGCTTATGAATCTCTACATTGCTGCAGCCCATCAGTCTGTACCTTTCTACCATTGATCTGTATAGAATCAAAAGAATAACTGTGCTAAGTAGAAACAACACTAAATGGATATAAAATAGCCACAATTTCTAGTGTCTTGTGGCCTTTTTGGAAACTCCTGAAATGGAAGCCTTCACATGGGTATACAGGCTACACATAGTAGATATGTCTAGTCCAGCTAGGTTCCAGAATCCTTTTGTCCAAGGTTTTTAAAGCTGTAATTACCCTTTGTCTGAAAGGTTAGTTCTGAATCTCTGGGAAAAAATGTCAGTCAGAGCAATGCTCATGTCTTATAACGCTGAAGTTGGAACTCAGAAAAATGCTGACTGGCTGCTGTAGTACATATGAGAAAGCTTGGTGTTTCCAGAAACTTACAAACACAAAAGTAAGATGAGCCAGGGCAGTATTGCATAGTGAGCTTTGATTAAAATGAAATCACCAGGAGTTGTTCATAGATCTCTTCTTTTCTATGAAAAGAGGTCAAGCAAGGTGTGTTTTCTGGGCACATAATAGACCACTTTGTCTTTCAGCAGTAAAGTTTTTGCCAATTACCCTAACTTTAACCTTCATTTTATTATGGAAAATTAATTAGAAGGTTCTGTAGAGGAAATGGGGACTGACTGGGGTCTTTATTTTTGTGGCCTATTTAGCTTTGAAAGCATGAATTAAAGTATTTTCTTAATATTCATAAAGAAATCTGTCCTCTCATTCTCCTGGCCTGGTGATTACAAAACAATAGCCCAGACTGCATGGCTTCAGCCTGTATAATGGAACAAACAGCAGCTATGTCTTTACTGTGTCAGCTGAAACAGAAGCATGAAGATTTTAACCAAGGCAACATGAGAGGTACTGAGTCACAAAAGTCTTTTTAAAACAAAAATGTTGGCATTCACCATATTTGGAAGCTGGAAGCAGTATAAAACAGTGAGAGCTTATATGATAGGATCTGGCTCCGACTATAGGGTTGAGTGGAGATTTAATCAGAAAAATTAAGTAGTCTAATGTAATTTAGGTTGAGCTAAAAATTAATACAGTTCCTACTTACATATTCTAAAGTTATTTTAGGTAACTGAAATTGCATGTTAATTTTTCATCCTCTTACTTAAAATGTAATTGTCCCTGTTTGAAGAAGTTTACAGACCCATTAGTAACACTGTTCCAGTCCTATTACCATGCACAGGTAGGAAGTCTTTCTGTTTTCATCTGATGTGGCACCTCCCTCACAGCTTGAGTCCTTGGTATGAGGTGGTGTGTCACAGACTGATAACCACAGAGCAGATGGAGAACAGAATGCCTGGACAGTTATTTTATGAGAAGATCAGGAATTACGACTTTGTAATCTTCCATCTTGCTATTTTGGAGAGAAGCCATGTTTACTGCCTTTACAGTCAGCATTAGAATAGCAAATTAAGCTTTCTGCCATAACAAGTAGAGCTGCTGGGAGAGCAGGTTAATAGTGAGGTTGCAAAAGACAAGCCTGAACCTGGAGAGATGAGAATCCTGGCTGGAAATAAATGTTGATTATGTAGCCTGTGCACTGAATATCAGTGTCTAATGGTGAGTCAAGGCTGAAGAGAATGGACACAATTACTTATTTGGTATTTCTTTTACCAGTACCTGCAGACCAACTTAAGCAGGAGGCATGTGTGTTTGACATCTTCTTGTTCTTTGCAGAGAGCAGTGACAGGCAGCATTAGAGAAAATGTTGAGGTCTGTGCAGAAACATATTTTAATATAAAATCTGTTTCTTCTTCTTCTTGTTATTAATTTTTAGGTAAACTTACACAACTTCAGTGTTAGCCTTCTGGAATCAAATTAAGAAATGTTTTATTTCATTCCATTTGTGACAGTTTTATACTTAAGTTGCAGTGTTTGCTTGGGGTCAAATGTATATTATATTTTACTTATCTATGTGAGCTTTTATTTTTTTTCTTACAGTTTATAATTCACTTCCTCTATATCCCCATTGTCTTTATTCTCTGTGAGTCTGTTTTCCTCCTACCATTCTCCTTCCTCTTTCAGCTCCCCACCGCTCTTACTGTTCCAGAGCTCGGTACCATAATGGTTTAAAAAATTGCAGAGTGGATGCTGAGTGTTCACAATACAGAAAAAGGAAAAAAAATCAGGGAAGTCTTTGTTAATGAACAGTTCTGATAAATTGTTAAAATCAAAGCATTTCCAAGTTTCTCTCTATATAAAACAACTGCAGTGAAATGCTCTGAATTTTGCAGATATTGTAAGAAAAGAATTTAAGGCAAATGTACTGGTCTGTCATCTTGCATACACTGCAAACCAAAACATCTCTGGGAACTTGCTGTATAGCTATTGATTTTGTTCCAGTTCTGTGCTAGCTGAGGGGATTGTCTTGTTAACAGTGGCACATATCTTTTTGCCTTATTCACTGTCATTTTGATCAGTATTTTTCTGTACTGAATAGGAGTTCATCTCAGGTAACACACTTCAATTAAGACTTCCTGCAGGAGATCACAACTATCTGTTCCCATTCTACCTGCCTCAACTGATGGGCTACAGTGGGGGAAATAATTCTGCAAAATTACTTGTCTCCTGTGAACAGGTTACATCTAGCAGGTTACCTAGAAAAATTGTGGCTGCCCCATCCCTGGCAGTATTCAAGACCAGGTTGGATAGGGCTGGTTTAGTGGAAGGTGTCCTCTCTGGAGATCTGCACAATTTACATGCCCACTCTTTCAGTCTTCAAGTTTTCAGCTGTTAGTGGGTTAAGAGATGCCCAGTCTTCTGATGGTTTTGATGTGTGAGGTACAGACTGATTCAGTCAACAGCTGAACTGAATTTGTGAATTCGGTTTACACTGTTTACAGAACAGTTATCAGCTCTCAAATACTGTTCGTATTCAATAGTCAGGTCAATATCTGGAGGTGTCTCCATTTTCCTTTATGAGTACCTTGTGCTACTCACCTTTGATTTATAGCTGTTTTAATTTTTTGCTTGGATTCCTGTCTCCTTTGTTATTTCTCACCTTTTAAAACGAATTAAAAAGAAAATGTAGTGCAAGACAGTAAGCTTTCAGATGGAGATACCAAGCTTTTCTAATCTAAAGTTTTCTAAACCTGCATTTTCAGACTTTGAATTAGGTGGTTGTTTTCTGCAACTGTTTAAAACTTGGTTTCGAATGTCACAGCAGGTAATTTCTGTTTTGGAAGAGATTTCTTGTTGGCCTTTCTAATTTATGTGTGTTAAAACACAGTAATGGAAAATGCTTTTGTATTTCCCCCCTGTATTGGAAAAATGTTTCTTAATACTGTGATACACCTTCAAAGACTAGTAACGCAGTGATTTTTCTCTCTTATTTTGATACTGTTCCTGAATCTTAACTGGGTTGGTGCAAAGTATTTTGCATGAAGCTTGTTTCAGGATACTGAGCCTCTTTTAATGTGTTTAGGCCTTCTCAAAATACTTTTGCAGTTTTCATACCGTACATGGTTGAGGTTTCCCTATTTTTACCATTACTTTTCTGTATCTTTATTATGACTCTTGTGTAGGATTGCTAAATGCTCATGTTATTTATGCTTCAGAAAATCTGAAGTTCAGATATCAAACCTGCAGTTCAGACCAAGCCTTTCTGCCAAGCCATGGCAAAATGAGAGAAGTGGTAACAATCAAAGGAACAAAAAGGACAACCAGAGGTTAGGGATGAATTTAATACTGAGGATTTTTATTTCTTTTTTAATTAAAAGCAAGTCGTAAATTGATTTGTTTGGAAAGTAAGCTGCCTTTAATATTGAGGGATTAGTTGTGGAGTCCTAGGTGAGGAAAGAAAGATTCATTGCTCTTTTACACCTCTGAGAACTGGATCAGTCATCTTTAAAGCAAATAGTGTATTTTTTATTAACTTTTATTAACTTTGAGTAATGTTTAACCAGTCATTTACTGTTGTTCTGTAGTCACTGGGGAAATAAACCTGCTTTCTGTTAGGTACAGCATTTTCTGAAACTAGCCTCTGCTGACATCATCCTTGACAAAGTACTTTTCCTGCCATCAATGTATAAGGACAGGAATTAACTCTAGGTATTAACTTCTTGCTTTTAACTCATTGCCTATTTTATGTACAATAATATATGTTCTGAGTTTGGGAGATGTCTTAGGACATCAGGAGTTCAGAACCAGGGAAAGCAGAATCTTACGGTGGTTTTCACGCTGGAGCATAAGGGTTTTCTTCCTCACATAATTAATTCATTAATTTGCTACAGATAACTGTGTGCCTATGTGTGTTTATTTTTAGTTAAACTATTACCAATGTGTAGGTATGCTTTGACCTTGTTTCTGTGGAGGGAAGGAATGTATAGGAAGGGTTATGATCTTGCCCTTTGCTCCTAGCTCATGCTGAGCTGAGAATGCAGCTAGACCTGTGGTTAAAAAACAGTAAACAGAAAGGACTAGGATTTCTACTTTGGCTCTGAAGCTAAGAAACATAAAGATTTTCATCCATACAGTTCTTGTACTCCCACAGCAAAGCTGGATAATGTCCCTGGCCTGTGCTGTCCTCAAGCCATTTCCAGGCACTGTGTAGGAGAGCACCAGCTGGCAAAGACAAAAAACATTCTGGCAGCTGTGTTAACTGCTTAAAGGAAAAGAAATTGCACACCAGCATCCGAACCCATACTCTGCGACTTTATCTTAGCACTGTAAACAAAGCCACAGTGTCTCCATGGTGCTAGTTTGGTTTGACCCCACACTGCTCAGTTGATGTGATGATTTAGCTCCTGCACTTTCTTTTGAAGTAGTTCCCTTCAAGAGAAAACCAGGCACAGCAAGTGGTATAGTGTATTCAAGATCTGCTTTAGGCAGTACAGATGTTAACCATGCCAAGTCTGACTGTGCTTCAGCATTCTCCCAGCAGTATCTTTGTATGCCCCAGTCTGACCTACTTCTATACACGTGCTGTTGGCATCATGCTCTGATTTTGGTGTGCTGCAACACTTTATCAGCATTTCAAGCAGTTCGAACTGAAAGAAACCTGAACAAAATAGTCTTTAGGGTCATTATATGTAGCCCAGTGGATTGACAAGCAAAATGCTGTACAATGTGTACACACATTTAACCTATTTGAAACACGGATGTGAACCCTGCAGTTGTGCAACAGGACACGAGACTGTCCCTGTTTCTGGCCTACAGACATGACAGGTATGCTGCTGATGATACCATGTTTCTGGATGAAGCCAGTAGGTGTTCCAGTGTTGCCATCTCTTGCTGAAAGTTGTGATGTACTGATGTTCAGACTTCAGTGCCCTAACTGAGCTTGCATTGAAAAAAACACTGCATTAAACTCTGAGATATTTTAATTAACAACCCCATTTAATTTCAAAAAAATACAGTGCCCCACCCCCAACTTCTGATTTTCTATTTTCTGATTAAAATGTATAAATATATGTTAGGTTAAAAGCCTTTGAGCATAAGTATCCTGATACACCATTAAGAATGCCCTGACAGAGAACACTTTGTGGACCTTCTTGCCTGTACTTTTCATGCTCTCAAGAACAACTAGATACATTCATGGAAGAAGAATCTGGCAGAGACTGAAATCCAAAAACTCTGTTTTGAGGTAGTCCCTGACCTACAAAGTGCTGAAGCCCAGGAGAGGACTGTATGCTGCCACTGCTCTTTGTATTCCTCCAAGGCTGCTGTTCCTGACAGGATGCTGAGAGCCTTTGAGTACATATGGCTGATTTTATGCTCTTGTTTGCTGATCCCAATAATACCTTCTTCATGCTCAAACATATTCAATCTTATTTAAATAAAGGGAATAAAAGCTGCTAAAAAAAAAAAAAAAGAACCTGCTGCAGATAAAGAGTAAATTCTAAATATGCATCCTGTTGACATTGTCCTTTGCAGAGCTGGAAACTTTATCATGCCACAGCAGTATTATGTAAGAGGATAGTGGTGCATAAATGTTGCTGCCAAGCATAAAAATATCATATCATTGTTCCTTAAGGCTGATCTTCTGAAAGACACAAATAGGAAATGACTGTGGAATGGGAATGCAACTGTAAAAGAAGCATATTAAAGAACTGGCACGGTTTGGTTATATGCAGGTGGTGGTATAGGCCTTTTCTTCTTTTTGCATGTTTTTTAATGGAAACTGGGAGTAAGGAATTTTTATATTAGTTTATACATTTGATATATTGGCAATTAAAATGAAGGGTGTGTGTCTAGAGTGGTTAGCTAGGAAGGTAGCAAAAGGGCTGGCACAAGAAGCCAGAGGAATCCTTTTTTTCTGTCTAGAACAGAAAGGATATCCCATGGTTATCACCATCCACATGCTAACTTTCTGCATGATACCAATAATAGGAACAACAATTTTAGCTTGCAATTGATAATCAGTTTCACAATATTTCTGGATTTTATTTGGCCATCAGCTGTGATCACAAGAAAATTGAGAACCATGGTAAAACTGTTCTTTCCTCTGCTGTGTCATTTATATGTTGAAAAACACTTCTTAGTGCCTTACTGAGCATATTGTAACTCTAGAAGGAAATGGCATTTGAGTTACATTTGTGGGCTTAAGTATAAACTGTTTTGGTTTATAGATTTAAATTGATCTTGGCAGCTCCTTACCTTTCTGTTACTGAGGCTTTATGAATATAAGTTACTGGTTTTCTGCTTAAATGATCTTCTGCTTAAAAGTCAGAGGCTTGCTGGTATATCACCTTAGGCTTTAATAATACTGTCACGATGTGGATTACTGACTTTGTGTTTTTGAACATGTTTCCTGAACAACTTTTCCATTCCTTGTATAGTGGTAATTTGCTTAATGAGCAATTGTTTTCACAGTTGCTAAACTCACCCCTTCATAGCATCTATTGGTTGTTGAAGTAATCCTTCTGCTTTTTTTTCCAGTTTTTGTGACCTGATTGTATCTCTTGAGTATTGCTATGGTAATAACTTCTATTTTCTTTATCTGCTGTATGTATTAATTTTAGTCTGTACTGATTTTAGCTATAACAGAAAGAACTAGAACAGAAGCACTGACCTATTTGTATTCTGTTAGATAATATACATCTTCAGTATAAATTCAGGTGCATCTTCAAAATGGGTCATGTCCTGAAATCCTGACTGAAGTTTACTTGAAGTTCAGCATATTTGTAAAAACGAGAGCTGGAAGCCTCACTAACATGATATGAAAGTGAGAAATTCACCTATAACTGCATTGTCGGTTCATAAATGGCATAGAATTATTTTTAAAGTCATGACAGTTAATTGAGGGTCTGTTCTTTTTGATTTGTCCCTAAAACTTCTGCATTTCTAAGTACTTTTCCTCAATACTGTTTAGGTGATGAGGCATAAAAGCCAACTCCCAAGTCTGTGCATACAGTAAAGAGCTCAGATTTTTCTACAATATTAGGTAATGTTCAGTTGCATAATATGTGCAACTTTACCTACCTACTTTAAATGTGTAACATCCCGTATAGTGTTTAATGTTGATGGTGCCATTCAGATGATTTCTCCATAGCATTCCAAAAGCGTAGCTGATTTTAAACAAGGGTTAGCACCTTTGTAGATATAATTTTGTCTTTTAAATGTAGGAAGTTTATTAGGGATGCTATATAAACAGTATTAGTAAGGTTCGTGTTCTGTCTATCCTCGCAATACTAATTTTTGGTTTATTTATTATTAGGTCCTGTATCTTTTCTCCTTTAGCATTTCTTCATGCAGAAGGCATTCCTGGGAGAAACTTAAAGGCACCTTCTTTAACTGTGATGCTTTCATTTAGAAGGGAAAATAACTTTTGAGTTATTTTGTTCAGCTGTTTTTGATGGCTGTGCAGGCTTGTTGTGAAAAAGCCATATCATGGTTTGCTCTGGCTTTTTCATTAAGTTCCCAGTGAACTGTAAATCCAGGTTCAAATGTGTTATTGAGTTGGTCATAAAATCTAAATTTATCTTGTGTCCTTCACCTTTGCACTGAACACTGGAATACCCAAGGACTGTTACTGAAAGAGTCAGGTTTCCACTGCTCATTTATTCTAAATTTTCCCTTGAAAATATTAGATATATTCAACTGTTCCTTGTGCAACTTTTTAAAAAAAGCTTTAAAATGTGTTTTATTTTTGATTTTTCCTTTGTATCTTTTATATTATTAGATATTTATATTCTATTAATCTCCATTTTCTTCAGTATAGATCTTTTTTTAATCACTGATTTAGAAACAGATGTGAAAGTTAGGAAGGCTAGGTCTGAGAGAATCTGGTTATGTAGTACAGTTCGTCTCCAGTGTTAGATGGCCTAATGTCTTAATGGCAAATACGTGAAGAGACTTACGAGCCCTTTTATTGCATGGTTGTGTTGTCTATTTTTAACGTCATTTTTCAGAGTTGGTATTAGTTTCTGTAAAATACAGTGCAGCTCTAATGGGATTTTTTTTCTGTCTTTCCTTATAAATTGTGATTTGGTGCTTAAAAGATCTTGGTAAAAGTTCTTTATGTATTGGATATTCTCCTTTAAAACATGTAGTGTGGTTGAGCTGCACAGAGTTTGTGTTTCAGACTTTATTGTAGGTTTTGTAGTTCTTAGAGGGAGTGAAATTACAAATTTTACATCTTATTATCTATAGGAATTTTTGCAATTATGCTCTCAAAATAAGCAGCTGTGCTGCTCTTGGAGCTTTATTCCATCCTGGTTCTCTTTTGGAGCTGGGGATGTTCCCAGGAAAACACTTGAATTTTATAAATGTGGGATTAATGCCAAGTGTGCCAAAGCAGATGCTCGTTTGTACAAGAACAAAGCAAGAAGGGCCCCAGTCATGCATAATCCGATCCATGCAAAATTCCTATAAAATCAGTCTGCTTCAAGAGGGAGTCCTTTGGGAAATTGGCGAAGGTCCGTGTGAAATAAGGGGTGGGATCAGTCCGTGGTGTGGAGCCTCAGTCTTTTTGTAAAGTGCTGCTTTGTAGTGATAGAAACCAGATAAAAGCTTGGGTGCAGAATGCTGCCAAAATCTGCTGTAAAAAGTGGGACAAAGTGCCTGTCAGCATCATAGCACTACAATTGCTCTGTTGTGGCACAGTTTTAAAATACATTTGTATTGAGAATCTTTTATTCTTACTGAGAACTAAAATTGAGTAAAGTGGTTCACCTTTTTTTGACAAACCAAGTGATTAAGGCTATTAACCATAGGCCAGAGTGTTTAGAGCAAGGTCAGTTTTCATTGTGGTCACTTGTGAACTGTACTCAAACAGACAACTCTTGACCCTAGAAATTTTTCTGACAGTCTTGCTAGGTAAGAAATATTCTTCTTGGACCATTACTTCAAGATTTAAACTGGAGACTTAAATTGTTTGATCCGGGGACCTTTAATAGCTCTATGAAGAGTCCACAGAACTTAACAGAAATCTGTTGGGCAACAGAGATTGGTGGCAGCACTTTGGGTGAAGAGATAAATCAACTTATGCTGGGGACCCGCTGGCTTTTGATGCAGTTGTCTTACTACTTTTTCTTCGATGTGCTTTACACCAGTGAAGGGCTTCATGCTACTTTTTCCTATTGGCTGTGATGTGGTTAAATTGTGTGCCCTGAATGAAAACCTAACTTGCACATATTTTTTGCTTGGGCAGTATTTCCCCTTTCTGTTCTGTGAATGGGATTTCGGAAGTCATTTCCTTTGATAAGGCTCCTACTACAACAAAAGAAAATCCTACCAAGAAGAAAATTGATTGGCCTGGTCCTGATGCTTGCTTTAGCAAGTGTCACTGAGAAGCTGCTGAGAGTGAAGAGGAGTAAAGACAAGATCTTGTGACAAATAATATGAGGGTGAGATAAATAGCTTATGAACATGTTGATAAGTAATAACATAAAACTCGAGACACATACATGTTGTGCTACACAGAAGTGTGCCAAAAGATCCTGGATGTTCTGTGTTCCAGTTGTTACCATCAGAATCCTGTGTGTGAAGGTAACAGGCTGAGTGTGCGGCTTAGATCCCTATGCAGAATTTACCATGATTAAATAAATGCAATTTGCCATTCAAAGGTAGATCAATTGCATTCATTTTCTATATGATAAGAAAGGGCAGCAGGAGAAGTTGGCTGCTAATTAAGAATAAAGACATAGACTTTTTTAACCAAGCAGGCTTTGAGTGTTTATTTTAGGGATTAAGTTGAAAAGGGTTTGGAAGCAAGCCAAGTGTCAGGGGTGTTACTGTTTTAGTTTATCACAGCATCCAGTCCAGAGGATAGATCTGAGTCTTCCTGCATGTCTAAAGCAAATCCAAGTGGTTTCTTAGGTTTTGCCAAGCTACCTATTCCCTTGTTATATTCTTTTTTTTATATTACACAGCCAGTTTTTGATGGAAAACTTCCCACCCCTGTTAACTGTGCTATCAGAAGGAAGAGATGTTAGAATCCTGTTAGCTTTAGTTTTGGGGTTTATGTGATTTGTAACATTAGCAGCATATGGTTTACTTGTCTTTTAAATTGTATTTGTGAGAAGATGTTATCTCCTGATCCTGCAAAGCTGAGAAGAATGATCTGAAGTGTGAGGCCTGTGAAAGATACAATTCACTATGAAGAGTGAATAAAAATCTTAGGTTGCTTAAAATGATACACTGTAACCTATAATAGCTAGGTATTGTTGGAGAATAAAAAATAAAGAAGCAAACGCAGAGTAAAATTCAATAACCATGTGTTTAAATTCTGAGAAATAATAAGTAGCAATATATCTATATGGGGGTTGGATTAGGTGACCGTTAAAGGTCCCTTCCATCCAAACCATTCTATGATTAGTGTTTTAAATAATGCTCACTGAGGGTTTTTTGGTTTTCTTTGTGTTTTTAAATAGAGTTTTTAATTAGCAGCTAACACATGCCATTTGATACCATCAAATCGGTCTCTTATTTTGGTACAGACTAAGTAATTAATGATTCATCTGTTCTTACAGCTAACCAATTTATATTTTATGTTGCCAGCTGGTTTATGATATGTCAAAAGACACAGGGAAAGGTATCATGGGTGCACTACATTAAAAATGCTGGGTTTCTCTATTGGTACATAGCTACAAACTAATCAGAAAGTGGAATTATGACCTTGCATTACTGAAGCTATTATGAAAACTGCATGTTTTTAAAATGATGACAAACAGCATGTAAACAAGCAAAGATAAAAGCACTTAGTGGTGGCATTTCCACAAATGAGTGGAGCTTTATATAACTGGAAATGAAGCATTAAGTTACTTAGCAATGTTATTTTTACCAGCCCCCCTTAACTGGTTCATCAATGTCATACGTTGGAGGTACTGATATTACTGGGTGTTCTCTTTAATTTTATCATTTTTATTGTGTCAGCTTTTATTATCATTAACTTGGTTCAAAGACTCAATTGTGTCCCAGCAGGATTTCAGATTATTCCTCAAATTACAGCAATTTGTCATGATGTCAATGTTTTTTAACCTATAACCCTAGGTTACCTACAGAGTCTGCAGAGCCCAGATTTCGCCTGCCATGGATTCAATTTATATTGTATGTAAACAATTACAGTGCTTCATAAATAAGCAAAAGGCAGCCAAAGTCAAAACGAAGGGTCAAAGTCAAGCTTGTTGTGAATCCATTCTAATTGGATATTTTTTCCAAATGGGATACAGGCAGTGCAATAGTATCAGCTTTTTACTTTAAAATGGAGTGGGTTAGACTGTGGTTAATGGTAGAAACTCTGGTGGCAGCAACAGAATTTAGAAGAATCACTGTTATGACTCGTGTTTCATGTTTCATGATGTCTGACAGTAAAAGTTTTCCAGAGTTTTAATGGTATTATAAGAGAGAGACAAGGAAAGCTGAAAGAATGTTCTATTTCAGGGATGCCCAAAGCTTGGGAAGAGAAAGGAGGAGATTGACTCTTCATCCCCTGGTAGCTCATGGGACATCACCAGCTTTCAGTGCTGGGGGTGGGTATGGGTCAAAGCTCTGAACCTGCCCTGCCACCTATAATGGCCAGAGCTGTCGTATAGGACACAACTGTGCTGATGTTTACCAGCATAGACAAGCTGTAAGGGCAACTCAGATGCAGAATTAGAACGAATTTACTATCTTCACAAACTGTAGGGAACAGTGTTTCATGCAAAAAGGCTACTCCTTCAGAAGCTTGAGATTTAGGGGACATGGCTATAGGAAATCACTTGCATTAAAGTGAAATCTTAGTAAATCCTTGTTATGGTGGATGTCTTGTCTGTGGTGAAGGGTCATGCTGCCAAAGTGAGGGTGAAGAACGGAAGCTCGGAGGATACCCAGTAAATAGAAGTGATAGATTCAGGATTTTTGGAGCATTAGAACTTTTATCAAATTATTTTGGGAGGAAGGGAAAAAAACAGAAGCAAGCTTTCTGTGGAAGCCTTGAATAGAACAGAGTAAGCTAAAAATGGTTTTATTATCAAAAATATCGACAGATAAAAATAGCTGGTTTAGTGAATACAGAGGCTGAGCATGGCTGCTTTGCAAAATGGGGTGGGGGGAAGATGGGTCGGATTGGCAAAAAGCTGGTGCATCTTCTTCCAGACCTGCAGCTTTGAGGGCTGTGGCTGTTAAGAGGCTCTGCCTCCTCTGGATTGTGAGAGCCCTTCTCCCCAAAGCCTTCAGGCTCAAACCCTACTTCAGCCTGGCTAAAAGAGTCCACAGAGACTGCAGTTCTGGAGGGTTGTTTTATAAATATGAAGTAGAGATTAATCCTCTGTGTTCTCAGACTCACCATCGCTATAAGCAAGTATCTAGTGAAAGGCTTGCATTTAGAAGGGGATTTGGTTAGCCACAGTGTTGTTAAAGAACTTCAGTTAAGCTGTCAGGTCAAATGGCTTTTGTGTTTTCTGTTTTCCTTACTGATACATGTCAATAGATAGCTTACTGTGCTCTCTGAAATGCTGTTGTATTAAGTTATTGGTTTATTTATGTGTTTTCTGGTGAACTTGAAATGATCACATCTATCAGTTACATCGAAGCAAATGAAAGACAAATCTTCTTGGTTTGTTATAGATAAAATGGATAATTAAGAAGCTGCTCTTAATTACTTTCCAAGGAGTCATAGGAGTTACAGTTCTAAGTGTGTTACCAAGTAGTCATTAGATTAAATTTCTTTAAAGGGAGCTATGCAGAATGCACACTGTCAGAGGTTTCTGCCACATCTTATTTGAAAGTATCTTTTATAATCTGATTGTATCTGGTTAAAATTCTAAAAAGTGCTTAACTGATGTAAGGACGAGATTTATGGTTAGATTCTACACAGGGCGTAGGAATATGCTTAAATGCAAATGTGCTAAATGCAAATTTATGTACTGAAGCTCACATATGTGCTGCCTATATGTGGAAATGGGTAAACCTGACGAGGTTGCTCCCAATGGTCCACTGAGTTTCTGAAACAAAGTAGGGAATTACCCTGGAAACTCAAGCCAGGAGTGTTTCCTGCATGCATTTAGCACAAGAGAAAATACAGCTGTATTTCCTTTATATTACGGTTTTGGCACTGTGGGTTAGTGTCTGTGGACGGTGTGTGCAACAGCATCATCTGGCAAGGAATGAGACTAGTTACGCAAGGAGGCAGGATTTTTAACAGTTAAACAGGTTGGCAATATTTATGGACAGAGCAGAGCAATGACAGCTAAGAATCAGTGGTGATTAAAAGGGCTAATCAGAACAAGTAAGGATCACAGGCAGTCTCAGCAGTCAAACTGTGAGATAGGTAATGATGAGATAAGAATGGTGGTGGGTGTGTTGATGTAGGAATTCCTTAACTAAAGAGATTACATAAATGACTGGATATGAGGAAAAGTCTACACTCATTAGCTTATATGTAAGTTTGTGGTTATGTCTGAACACTTTTTTTACTTGCAGATGTTTAAGCTCTCCCAAACCTTAACGTACCCAAGACCCCTCTCTTGGCCCTTACAGCCCACACTCATGCATGTGGGATTGAAAGACATCCCTCCTGGTGCATCAGGGTTGTTCAGAGTAGTACTTGCCTCTCCAGCAGTCAGTTTTCTGGGTTCTGCAGTGTTGATTCTCTTCTGCTGCACACACCTTGTTGACTTTTGACTTCTCCTTTATCCACTTAAAACTGTGATGTCCCACAGCTTACTTTCTTGATTTCCTAGACCGCTCACCTCTTGTTTTACTGCTCCATTCGAGACCTCAGATCACTGGTCACTGTGTTGTTAAGGTCACTTAAGCGCAGTGTCTCAGAGGGTTGTCTTCATCCCTTCATCCAGGGGGTTGTTTCTTGAAGCTTAAAGACATCATTCTCTTTTCTTTGATTTATTATCATCTTAAGCATACTATTACTGCATTACTTTTCCCATGCTCTGGGCTTTTCGTCGTGCTGGCTCAGCAGTTCATTAGTTGAAATTAGTTCATTCTGTTACAGACTGTAGATATTTTAAGGCCTAGCATTTATGCTTGCTCAGCAACTGAGTCCCTGTCTAGCTATAAGTAAGGTTAAAGATCGTTTTGCAGACTTTAGCAAAAATTGTACCATAAAGCAGCCAGCCCTCCCCTTCTTTTTTGTTAAAGTGGTCATTGACATGCTGGAGCTTGGTTTTGCTTAGCAGACCTTTCTTGTCCAACAGCAAGTTACACTGGGGCCTCTTGACCTGTGTTAGATGAGGGATCCTCTTCTCTCTTTTGCCAAGCTGAATTTCCTCTTACACATGCTTGAGTGTTGCTGTGGTTCCAGATCATATCTGGGTGACTGTTTCTCTTCAGTGCATAACGTAACTGCAAGTGCAAAAACATGAACTGACCTCAAGTTCAGCTCAAAAAGCCAAAAATTTCATTGCTGTGGTGAGGATCTTAATCACTAAGACACAGATTTGTGTTCTTCATAGTTGGGATCATTTCTGGTTCCACAAATACTGCATTTTTTGTTGGCACCTGGTGCAGCTGCAGCAGGAAGTATGTAAATGTCCATACCCAGACTTTTTTTCTCTCAAAGTAAAATGAAAGGATACTGCATTTCCCATATGAGTTATCAGCATGTGATTATGTTCTAAGGTAAGAGTGTCCCCCGGTTTCTTCAGGGAATATATTGTGACACCAACTATTATGACTATAATCATGTTCAGGTTCTGTATCTTGTATCAGCCAGCATGTCTTCTTCGTGATCTTATTTGAGACCTCTAAATCCTAACAAGGAGAGTATGTCCCTTTGTGTTTAGCACTTCAGGGTGCTGATTTTAGGGCACTTCCCCTGAGTTGGCAGTTTCTGCACTGGATAAGCCAAGAACTTCACCTTGCATTCCCAGATTCTCCCTGGGGCCTGGCACCTTTGCTGTTTCCATTACAACACTTAATTTGTAGGTGCTTAGTCCTTTATTAGGTTGCAAAATCAATGAATAGCTTTCTGCTTTTACTCTGCCTTGTAAGTGTAGTTCAAAACAAGCAACATGTGTTCCCTTAATTAGAACTCACTGTGTCTTGAGCCACAATAAAAATGATTACTTTTGATGTTTGTGCTTCCTATGGGAGTCTTCTCAGTTGTTACTTTGTAATTCACTTTTTCCAATGCTAAATCACCTCTGTGATTTGTTCTTTATTCCTGAAGTTTAATTCCTGTTTGTTGATATGAGGGTGGCCATAACTGGAAAACAACATTTAAGTGCATTTGGCATTTACTGCAACATAGCATGGGGTTTCATACTCCTCAAAATGTGGGGTTTAGCATGACTTGCAAACTTCTATTTTTGACCCCTACAAATTGATGGCCCCAGAGACTGTCCCCCAGAGGGTGTTGAGATGGGTGACGTTGTTCTGACGTCTTTGGGAAATAATCTTTGGGAAAGCCATGGAGATCAGGGAATGTTTTGGAAGACTAGAACAAGACTGACATCACCCCCATTTACAAGAACAGGTTAAAGGAGGGTTCAGGAAATTACAGACCCATCAGGCTTACTTCAGTCACTGGGAAAAGTGATGGAACAAATCCTCCTGGGGCTGTCATAAGTCAGATGAAAAACATAATTGGGAAAAGCCGGCATGGATTCACCAGTGGCAAGTCAAGCTTGTCGAACCTGGTTGTGTTCTGTGACAATGTAACATGCTTGGTTGATGTGGGGCAAGCAGTGGACTTTGTCTACCTGGATTTCTCAAAGGCTTTTGATATGGCTTCATACAGCCTCTTCCTAGAGAAATTGATACATTATGGGTCTAGATAACTGATTTTTGTTGTCGTGGGAACTGTCTGACTGGCTGTACCCAGAGGGTTTTGGTAAGTAGTTCCTTTTCAGACAGGTAACCTGTCACCAGTGAGGTCCCCAAGGGATCTATACTGGGCCCAGAGTGTTTAATATCTTTGTAAGAGATCTGGAAGATGGGATCAAATATACCCTGATGGTGTTTGCCAGTGATGCTGATCTGAATGGGTAGACGTAACTCTTGCTGCTGAGGCGAAGAAAGCCAATGGGGTGCTGGGCTATGTCAGCAAGGGCATTACCAGCAGAAAGAGGTTTCATTGTCCCATTCTACTCAGTGCTTGTCAGGGCACACCTGGAATAATGTGTTCAGTTTTGGTCCTCACAAAAAAATTGTGGTCAGGCTGGAGATGTTCCATGGAAGGGCCACAAAGATGATCAAAGGATTGGGAAGCTGTGTGTGAGGGAATGCTGAGAGGGCTTGGTTTGTTCAGCTCTGAGAACAGATGGTGCAGGGAAGACCTTATCACCCTGTTCTAGTATTTAAAGGGTGGCTACAAAGAAGATGGGACTCCCTGTTTACAAGGAGTCACATGAAAAAGATGAGGGGATGATGGGTACAAGTTACTCGTGGGGAGATTTTGGTTGGCCATGGGGAATATTTTTCAAAGCAAGAGCAGACAGCTACTGGAATAATCTCCCTGGTGAAGTGGTGGATTCTCCAGCACTGGACACTTTTAACAGAGTGCTAGGATACCTAGTGTAAGTCATGCTTGCCTAGAAAGGTTGGACCAGATGATCCTTTAGCTCCTTTCCAAACTGCTGCTCTGATTCTACTCTACATTTCTGCTTACAAATTACCTTTTTTTCTCACACTGTTGAATGCTTGTGGTTGTTTTCTGTTAGGATTTTATTTCTTTCTTAATAGCTTGAATTTATTTGTAGCATTTGTGTTAGCAAATGAGTATTATTTCGGAGGTTGCCGCTCTTGCAGCAGGTGCAGCATTTTTTAGTGTACTTCAAATGCTCCAGTAATTTAAATATTTGGATAATCTGGAGAAAAGGCCAACAGCTAAATCATTGTTTATGTTGATGCAATTTGTTGTTGTGAGAGATTTTCTTTCTCTTGAGGCTATACCAACAATATTGCAGTAGATTTTATGTACAAGAAGATAATTAGCACTGTATCATTTCCTAGAACAGCTTTTTTGTTCTGCAGTAGTTCCTGATGGCTGTGGTCTGCACGTGCTCCGGAATTGCTGGATTAAGGTGTCGTTTTAGTTATCATAGACCAGAGAAATATGTAACTACTCTGTGGTGTAACGTAAAGCTGGAGAACAAGCTGTTTGCACTATGCCCATCTGAATTAATTAAACACATTGGTGGAAAGAAGGACTCAGGATGAATGTCCTGTCACATGTAATTTCTCTGCAGATGTATGAGCAGCATAGTCTTTCCGGCTAAGTTCCCTTCAAAGCTGTAATCTTTGTGTGATTGTGTAGAATGCAAAGACAATAATAAATGATCCTGTGTGTTGATCTTGTTTAATAGACTTGCCATATGCAGGAATTGTTCCTGCATTATTATTTCCTGAAATATTTTGAGTTCTGAATTAGCGAAGTGTTAGGAAGCGGGCTGTGGTTTGCTTTTTAATGTGAAAGCAAATACAATCTGCTGATTTGATTTGATTTTTAATTACTTGCTTAAATCTCAAGAATATTTTAGAGGTGTTACAAATTGTCATGTTTTAAGCTGAAACCAGGACACAATTCTTAGGCAGCTTCTATAGTTTGTAACAGGTCATAGAGTTTAAAAGAATATCCTGTTTCCTCTCTTGAGGAAGAAAGTTTGTTTCTTTGTATCTGCTTTGCCATCTTTCCTCTTGATTTCCTTTATTTTCTTGTTGAAATTCTTCAAGCTCCATGTCTTTAAGATTTCTTTATCTTATCAGCTTAGTCCTTTCACAATGCTGGTATTTGGTGGCTATTCTAGAAAGTGCTTTCCTTTCCCAGTGTTTTGACCACACAAGTGCCTCAACAGGTTACTGCTTAAATGTGTGTTTTCATCCAGTGCTATTCAAGGGGGATGTTTGTGACCCTTAGAATTGGTTTGGATATTGTTCTTACCAGATTCCCTCCCTCTCTTCCTAATTCCCTTCTTGCACAGATATGCACACAAGCATGTCTTCAGAGTCTCAGTGAGTTCTATCATGGCCTGTATCCCTGCTCTGAATTGTGTTTTTTTTTCAGGCCACTTTCTAATCTGTGTTTTCTAGCCTCATTTCTTTGGATTTTCCAGCATCTCTAAATGACATTTTTGTATTTCACACCATGTGCTTGTTTGCAGATACTCTGTTAACAGTCTCTTTTCAGGCATTCTTGTCACAGCAGGCTTCATGTCCCACTCCAGAGCCTGACATCTACAAAGATATTTGGAATGTGGGTCATCTTGTTGTAGGGTATGAAGTTAGCTTTATCATTGCTACTTTGCCTGGCTATGGAGTGGTAGGTCTTCTCTGGAAACCATTTCTGACAGCGTGCTGGGTGAAGTGCTAGGAGGCAACGCGGCTCAGCTCCTGAGGCTTCACTGTTGTGACAGTGCCCATCAGCAGCCTCTAGCACTGTGTGCTCTGGTGCCTGTAATCTGTTCATTGTGAACAGCCACTAAAAGATCTTCCCTTCATGATTTCCAGCCCTTTCCAGAAGGTTTTTAGCTCTCCTTTTTAGGACCTGTTGCTGCTTTGCAGGTTCATAGTTTTTCAGTAGTACGGATGGATTTCATACATTTTGTGTTCATAAAAGGATGCAGTAACAATGTTAATGCGAATAAACTGCATGCATCACAATTTTATAGGCTTGTCTGTAGAGGCATACACTTAAAAAGTTTTTTTCCCCCTACACAACAGTAGAACATGCGGTGAGTTGCTTTCCTTAATTGCTCTCTGTAATTCAGAGAGAGTGGATGCTACCATGGCTATCACTTTAGAGAGAAAGTGTCCTGCAAGCACCAGACAGTGGTAACAAGGTATGTGTGCTGCCTCATATACTAGGTGTGATGCAGCATGCAAGTGATGCTGGGATACTTACAGTTAATCCACATCGCTATATAGAGTTAATTCACATCTGTATAAAGTATTTATAAAACAAAACTAAATTTGCAAAATGAATAGTATGATTCTCCAGCATGTAATGCAATGATACCCAACATAAACATCTTGTTTGAAACGTACTTGCATTTATATTTCAGTGTGAGAAGCGGGGTCAGAGTAACCTCAGTTGAAAGTAAGTCTTAAGTTGCAAGCAGTCTCCATCCCTGCCTTCTTCCTCAAGCTCCAGGGGTTTTTGTGTGTTAAAAATAAATAATTTCTTCTGGTGAGGTGGGTTTTTTAAGTTTAACAGAGCAAAATGTAGTGTGTTGGAGAAACTTCCCTTCTGTAAATAACAAGAGTGTTTTCAAAGCCTGATAGCAGCCGTTAGTTTGTTTAAAAAATTCTTGGGCTATATCATAACTTTTAATATTAAATATTAAATTTCCTCTACAGTAAGCCAAAAGAGTTAGCGAAATAGAAATGAAATGCTATCAAAATAATGATTGTAAATAATTTTGAGGTGTTACTGTAAGACAAAGTTGCTGACTTTTTATTTCATAGCAGTGATTGATATTTTTTATTACTTTTTATATTAACTTTTGGCAGTATCTGTTTTTGTTTAGCTGTCAAAGTATCAAAAATGGAATTGCACTGTAGTACTGTATTGTATGTTATACTTGGCTATTAAGCAAATATAAAGAGCACTATTTAGAAAAGTATAGGAATTCTAATTTTTAAGACAAACCCTGATAAGAGTAATTTATGAAACATTCATTGCTATCACAGAGCTATTAGATTACTTCCTTTGCTAGTAGGCATCCTGTAATGAGATGTACTTGAATGTCTTCAAAAAGGCACTGGTGGAAAGATGTTTGTACCATTGCTACTTTAATCATATATGGGGCCAAGGTATACAGCTCCTGCTGAGGTCTCTGCCACCAGGGCTGGGCTGTATCCAAGATCTAACTTGTTTAAAGGTGGCCTGGATATTCCTGGTTCAATTTGCAATGTAGACCTAGTCTCAAATCTAAGGGAGGGTATGATCCAAAGTGAACGTTCATTCTGGATAGAATTACTAGGGGAGGACTAGAGAGCAGAGAAACCACTGTTTTAAAGCAGCTTTCTCAAAGTGAGAAGTAGAACTATTCATAATCAAGGGAGTGTATTTGCTGTCTTTTCCCAGGCTTAGTTCTGAGTCCCTTCTCTGCCATGTGGGCTATGGTTGGAGGAACCTAAGGGTGTAGCATATCACATTATACTTTCTTGCTGCTTTATCTTTTTACATGAAAGGCAGCCAATGAGTTCCAGTATTTCTGAACAGGAAAGACTGTACTATGTAATCTTACTGTCCTGGATATTATGAAAGAATAAATAAACAGTAAAGCTGATTTGCTGATGACCTAATGGGAGGAGTCAGTAGCTACGTGTTTTACATCTCTACATAAACTAGATATCCATAAAGGGAGAGAATGTCTGGCTCATAAATATTCTCTTTTGGTGAACAAATACAATTGTAAAGAAATATAACCCTAAAAGGATTAGCCAAATACTTTTTGTCCTGTAGCCGACTAATTTCCTGTGTTATCTTACTCTACTTCAACATAAGAAGAGAAAGTTTGCACTGGTTCAAATGGCAGATGTTAGGATATGGTTAGAAATAAATTCTGTTAAAGCACTTAAAAACCTCCAGTGACTTTGCAAACATTAAATTGAGTTAATGTTTCAAGATAGTCTGCTTTCGGACCAATTTGTATAATTTCCAGGTTCTGTTTCTCTTTGTTTTACTATCACAGTGTTTTAAATCTCTTGTTCTTCAAAAATAATTCAAGTTCTGTGCTAATTCCAAATGCAGTTCCATTTCATTTAAAGCCATTGCATTTTATTAAATAAAGTACAGAATAATTTGTATATGAAAAGTTTGGTGAGACAAAAATGGAAGTGTTCAACCACTGTTTCTTTCAATTGCGGTTCAAGCTTAATTGTTCTCATTCAGATAAAGTGATGAATTTGAGGGTAGTAAAATGGAGGCTGGAGTACCTGACAATGCTCTATTTCAGATAGGAGTGTAAATTATTAAAGGCTGTGCTCCAAGTGTCTTACAGAGCTAAGTAGAAGCTCTTAGGGAGAATGTGTTTAAGAGAAGAACAAAAAGATTCTGCAGGAGCAAACCAGGATGGCCGTGTGTTCAACAGGTGTTTGTAAACAGGGCTACGCAGGAACCCTCAGGACCAGTTGCATTCCCAACACCTAATTCCTCCTGCTCTCATGCTGTGGGGCTTCCTGGTGGAAATGCAGTGAGCAAACATGACCAACAGTAGTTCAGCCAAAATTTGTTCTCACAGTCTTCAATTCCTTACCACTGTTAGGCTGCACTGTTGCCAAATTTTACATTCTCAATTCCAGTTGTATCTTTGCTAGTTTTGATTCCTTCCCCAGGTTACTGGTTGCCTCCTGCCTCAGTTTCTGGCTCCTTCATTATTTTTTCTCTACCTTCCCCCTTTTCCAGTCCTTCTCCCCAAAACTCTGATAAGGTGTAATAAAAGTTTCTTCCTCTCCTCGAATTATATCCCTATCCTATCAGGTTTTTCTCCACTTGGCACAGATTCAGTTTTTGTTGTCTGCCTTTTCATTATTCTATTTTCTTACTGACACCCATAGTATGTCTGGCATCTGTGTCATGCCTGCCCTTGTCTTTTACTTTCCTCTTTGTCATTTCCTTTCCTCCTTACCTCTCACTCTCCACTGACGTTTTCACTGAACATCTCACTCTTTAGAATGCATCTTAATGTGCTGAGTCTTCTTCCATCTATGGGAGGAGATTAAAAAAAAAAGAAAAAGCTCTTGACCTGCTAGCCAGGCTTCCTCCTTTTACCTCTAAGCTCTCTCTTTCTTGCTATGTAGTTCCTATTCAACCTCTTGAATACAGTTTTTGTCTGTAGCTGCTCTCCACAAAATCTCTAATGACCTTCTTTTGAAGAATGTTCAAAACCAGGACCCCTGTCCTCATTACAGGCTCACTGTTTACTTAAATGCCTCCAATGATGTGTATGTAGCTCTTCTGTTTTATAGTTTGCTTGTAAATTCTTTAGGATAGGGCACTCTTATTTCTGCATTTGCACAGTATTCTGCTCAGTTAGCAGCTTGTTTTATGAGTAGGACTGTGAGCTACTGTGGAAGCATGAATACCTAATAGTGTTTTCGATCAAAGGTTCCTCTCCCCCCCCCCCCCCCCACCCCCCCCCCCCCCCCCCCCCCCCCCCCCCCCCCCCCC
>JBAFWW010036063.1:16847-36061 GCA_036873685.1 Agapornis canus | reverse complement strand
TGATATTTGCAAATATGTTGGGGGTTTTTTTGGGATTTTGTTTTTTTGGTTTTTTTTTGTTTGTTTGTTTGTTTTTTTCTTGGTCAACTGGCATATATTTGCTACTTACTGTTGTAGTTATCAATTATGAAGGGGTGAAGTGGAAGGGGGAAAGACAAGACAGTTTCCTATGTATTTTAATATGTTGATGTTATAGTCATGCATAATGGTTCTAGTAAAAACTGGAACCTATTCCAACACATTTAAACATGACTCTTCCATGATGAGCTTTAATGCATGACTATCAAATAAATTTGATAAAAGGAAGGAGATGATTAAAGGCAATGCAAGTGTTTAGTAATAACACAAGGATTGTAACATGCAACTCCTGGCTTCTAGTCTGATGTCATAATCTTAAATAGTAAATTGTAGAAGTAATTAAAATGGTGATAGTAAATTAAAAGTAAATTGCATAAACTTAGTTTAACATAGCTTGGATTTTCATTTGTTAGAAGCTTTGTGCTACTTGTAATGTTTTCTGTGTGGAAATAATGGCATAATTTCTATTTGTGAATTATTTTTTTTATAATTCTTTTAAAAGGTGCCCCAATCCCTTAAAATTAAATATTTCAGATTTGAAAGCATGCTTAAGGAGTAAGGGGTTTGACCAAGTCTCAGGGGTAGATCTCAAGTTGTGTCTGGCATGCTAATTTAGTGGCAATGGGTTTCTTGGGGTGAAAGAGAAGAGAGGTGCTTTGGTTTCTTTCATAGCTGTGTTTCCTTAAAGTCAAGGAAATGCATTTGTTAAAATGGTGATTGCACATTCGACAAGGTTCTGCTTTTAAGCTTTTAGTTGAGACTCGATAGCCCAAATTGCATATACCAGGCTCTTCTCAAAGTGTTGTCACAGCTGTCAATGAAGATGCAGCAATATTCATCATATTTTTCAGGTAGCTTTAGTCCTAAAATTTAAACAAAGATTTGTCTTGGCCAAAGGTGCTGGTTAGGAAAAAAGGTGGAATGATTTGCTTTATGTAAACACTAAGTAATCTGAGATAAAACCTTCAAATGTGTAAACTTTTTTTACTTTATTGGGCAGATGTGTATATTGCAATGCCCTGGCTAGTCCTGTTAAGTGTGAGTATCATTGTCCATGCTTGTGTCTTCCAGTAGGTGACAGTTAGGTTCAGGGAAGCTACCAAGTCCTGAGTAAAGCAAGGTAGTTACCTTGGATTTACCACAAGGTTTGTATGTAAATTCTTTGTGTCTCTTTCACTGACCTATTAAGATGCTTATTTAGCCATACTCAGGTTTCTGTGAAGCAAAGTTGTTCTTGGATGTGAGGTTAAGAATTCTTGAGCACTTTTAAAATTCATGGTATTTGCACATCTCTGATAGGAAGATTTAGGGTTTTTTTCTTTTTTTTTTTTATAAAGAAGGCTTTTGTTGTTTTATGTAAAGCTGTAGTCAAAGTGTTAGCATTCTGTTGTATGAGTAATTGGTATAGGGAACTGGGCTTCAGTTTTGAACTATTAGCCTTAATTATCTTTGATTTTTCAGATAGAAAAGTTTCTACAGGCACCTGGAACAGCCAACAGATGTTATGGGTGTTGTTTAGGTGGCTGGCATAAAAAACTACACAGATTGTGCTCTTGCTGTGTTTTGCATTGTTTATATCTGCCTCTGTGTGTTTATGCACACAGTGCTAAAATGTAAAATATTTTTCCTTTTCTTCTTTTTGTATCACTAAATTACATTCTCTGTGTCACTCTTGAATGTTGCAATTTGGAGAGTATAAAGGCCTGTAGCTAACTGGTTTTGAAGTCTGCAAATGATCCATGGTACGCTAAAGATCATCTTCAAAGTAAGCACACTGACAGCTTTTTCAGTAGTAAATTTGGAATACAAAACAGTGTAAAATCAAAGTATTAGGGAGATTCAATCTAGGAGGTGCACTTCCACCTAATTTTATTTAGCACTACTATATCTATGTAACTGACCTTGTAAATGCAAGGCAAAAATGTAGTGTTAAATTTACAGAATGGGACATCCATTAATTGATGGTACTTTTTTGGATCTTTGATGGTACTTTGGTGGTACTTTGATGGATCCCTAATTTATTTGACTGGGGAAGAGGGGAGGGAAAAAGCATTTCTTAGAACATTGTATTAAGGTCTCTCTACTTGAATGATGCAATGTTGTGTTCTGGCTTTTTTTCCTATCTAAAAAAAAATAATGGTTAATTTTGCTTCCTAATTATTCCTAAAAGCAGAAGACAAGTGAAGTTGCATGGGGTTTGTTACTGATAAAAGCAAAAAGTCTGGATAAATGGTTTCTGTACAATTGCTAGAGCCAGAGCACAAAGCTCTCAAGGCATATTGGTGAACGGTGCATTACACAAGGGAGGATATGCAGGGCATGAGGTAAGAGTTCTCCAAAAAGAAAATGATCTTCTATTGGTAAACAGTTTTAGTGTTGAGTTTAATTTGCAGCCCCTAGAGTATGTTCTTTGGAGAGTCTTCTTGGATAAAACTGTGGCTGGAGACAAAAACAAGTTACTTCCTTGCAACATATAATTGAATTGAATGAAAATCCTCTGTAACAGTAACTGGTCCTTTCTAAGTTAAACTTCCCCAAAATACCAGAGATAAATAGTTAATTACCCCAGGACATGTCCAAATAAACATTCAAAAAGACAGACAGAAAGGTCTCAACATAAAATATGGCAGTAAAAATTACATACAGTTTCCACCATTGTTTGGGGAATTTGGAAACCTAACTTGCAGACTGGAGGCTTCCTGTCAATCCTAAATCTGTACCTTGAACATAGTGATGAGTCTCAGATACTCCTTGAAGTTTCTAAATAAATTCAAGAAAAGCTGTTAGAAAGTATATTGTATTCTCTCCCCCTCCACTGCTGCCAAAATCTCCCAATGAACAAATAAGCAATACAAAGCAACAGAAAACCAGCTAGCATATAGGGAAGTTTGGAAAAAAAAAATCTGTTTTTTGTTTGATTTTAATCCGCTAATATTAAAAATGAAACATTAAGTATTTATTCCCTTGCTTTGGGTGGTCTCAGATTCACGCAATTCTGTACGGGAACAAGCATTCTTGCATTCAAACATGCTAGAGTATTTCAGGTAACAGGATTCTGTACAGCTGGTAAAGAACCTAACAGTCTGGAATGTGGACAGTTGATAAAAGTCAGGGAGTTTTCTGAGGTAAATTCTTGCCTTTATCAGTGCAGCAGTAGAATACACATGAAAGAGGTATGCATTTATCCAGCTTCCATGAAATTTTCCTGCATTATTGTACATTATTTTGTGATGCCTTGCATGAGTGAAGAACTTGTGTCTCTGGTTTCCTGCTGTGAAATTATTATAGACACAATGATAAGTGGGGTATTTTGTGAGTATTTTTTTGTTTTGGTTTTCCTCCAAGATAGTGAGGTGATTTGTATCTTAGTAGTGAACCTCGTCCCAGCAGGTATAGATGTCAAGGTATCATTTACATCTGGTAAAGCAGCCTTGCTTGTCCTTTATGCCCAGTATCCTCATTCTTGACCTTGAAAGAGTGTTTGCTTTTTTGCTTTCAGGCTTTCCTTCACATTTTAAAAGCAGAAAGCACATTCTCATGTTCTGTGATTAATTAGGATGTTGTCCTTACACCAAAATGAGAAAATGTCATGGAGATTGCGGAAAACTTCATCTATCTTGACAGTCTGCATTTTTTCCACTCCTGCAGTACTGAAACAGTTAAAGGAATTAAGCTAATCTGTGACTGTTCTGCCAACTGAAGTAATTCAGATCACAAATTTTAATGTCTAATGTTTAATATTTAATAATGAAAATACATATTTTTAAAACTGTGTTATATGTGTTAAGGTTTAGGCTTATGTAAGTAATAACCCTTTATGTTATCTAAAATCTTAGGTAAATCAGCTAAACATCACGTGAAATGACTTCATAGCCATACATGTTAAATATGATTTTGATCTTGCAAGTAAAATTTAATAAGTAATACCTTATAAGTTTTGCAGGAACACAAAAGTTGTGTTGACCTTTAATAGTTTATTTATATTAAAAGCAATGTTGTGTTTAAAGCATAAATAAATACATTGTCCAGAGAGAAGTTTGTGTGCTCTGCTACTGTAGTGAGCCTTTGCTGAAGTTGCTCAAGCTAAATTAGATCCACTAGGAATGGGACATGTCAGATTTGGGATGAGTATCCACAGTTATAAATTTTCTTCATGTCTGTTCTGACATTATCTTAAGATAATTCAATGGCAAGTATTTTAAATGAATACTATAACTTGCTCCTATTTTAAGTTGGATGTCAGGCAAACAGAAAGCTGTACTGAAAACAGGGCTGTGCACAGAAGGTGACAAATGAGTGTGCCATCAAAGGAAAGATTGGCAGCCTATGGCACATCCACCCAGCTGAGGCAACAGCATGACTGCTCTGGGCTTGTCATTATTTTAAAGATCTGGATTATAGATTCATTTGCAACATCAGCTCAACAGAAGGGCATTTGCTCAGATAGTCTGTAACATCAGTAAATGTGTTATCAAAACAGCACACACTGCTCCATTGTAACTGTTGCTTTGGTGTTGCTCATGGTGCAGTGAACATCACTATAATGATAATACCACAGATTTATGAATAAAATTAAATTGGCAAGCACTATTGCTTTATCCATGTGTTTTGGCCAAAGTTGTATTTTAGTCATTGAAAATCACCTTGGAGAGCAGATGTAGTAATTTCTCTTTATTCGACATAGTTTTATTTAAAGTTCTCAAAGTTCTTGAGAAAATGAAAATATGACAGGTATGAGTGGACTATCCCCTTTCTGTGTTACCCTGATAAATAGGAAATTGCTTACATGTGATTAGGTCATAGGCCAGAGATTTTAATTATTGGCAGTAAATTTGCCTAAATACATGAGAATGAAACTTTTAGATTGTATGGGACTTTTTAATGTATTGTAGCATTTGGAGTGAATTATTGTTCCAGATTCTTAGTGGTTTCAGTTGGTGTTTTTAAAGCTGATGTGAGCATCAGATTGTATTTAGCAGTCTCTCACAAGGCCAGTGGGAGAGAGATAAAATGATAAAATTTAGAAGCATACTCCTGGGAGCTAAGTTTTATGTTTATAGTCCTGAACTGAAAATCAAGTCTGAAACCTCCGTTTCTTTCCAAGGGAGGAGGATGGGAGGAAGTGAAGGTACTTTGCTTTATTTTCCGTAAAATTACATGCTCTGTTCCTGCACTTTTCAATGTAACTGTTTATATTCCACCTGCACAACTGTGTCATATTGTGTAATAGTCCCTTTGCTGTGAATGGTTTTGGGACGTTTCATGGTTGTGGGGGTTTTGCCTTATTTTTTCATCTTTTTTTCTATTTCTTTGACATCCTGCCACCCCTGGTTTTCTAGCTACTGGAGTCACAGACTGGCAGTAAATGACAGTGCTCTGTTGCCTTTTGTCTAAGTTTTTGAACATGAAGGAAATGATAGTTTAGAATGTGTGTAAAGGGAAGGGGAAATTGTGCTGATAACTTCTGGTTTTGATGTGCTTCTGGAAAAGAATGGGTTTTGCATATGTAGTCTTTATAAAATTTAAAGTAATCCTGTAAATAGTTACGAGTTAAGGTGACTGCTTAAAGTTGAAGATTTGAGGTAATCTGTTGTTGCAGCATTTATCATTAACCTAAAAAGGTTTAATGCTCCAGTCAGTGTTGACACTGTTTAGGAAAATAGTATTAGGGGGAGATTATGTTCTAGCACATGAAATAGTGAGAGGCATTCCAGTCAGGTGATACATGGTGCTGAGGTCTCTGCCAATTCTTACCTGGAATTCAGAATTACAATTTATGAATCCTGAATCCTGTGGGTAGTCCAAGGATGTCCTAACATTTGTAGTTACTTTTGAAAGGTAATTTTTAACATTCTTAACTGTGACTTGCAAAGAGTTGCCAGCTTTCTTCTAAGTACATTATTTTGAAAGCAGCTGGGTATAGTCCATCATGTCCAATTGTTGCACATCAGGTTTATTAACATCTCACATTAATGGCCTAAAAACATTTGTAAAAATGTCTTGCTTTTTTTTTTTTTTAAATTTAAGTCTAATCATGGAGCTCTGAAATACATGGGTTTTGAAATACACATGAGCACAAAGTTGCAGTTAGGTTTTGTATAAACTATTCATACTTGTTTATGATAGAAACTTACCAGGATAGATTGTTCTGTTATCTTACACTGATTTAAATTCCATTCATTCTTCCCTGAAACATCTAACAGTTCACTGAATTTGTGGTTTAATTATCTTTCCATGAAATATAATTTATATGGAATTATTTTCTGTACTGAGAATGGACAGTACATAGTATTACAGTGTACCATTGGACCTGGAAGTTGGTGGCATTTGAAGAGGAAGGAATAGGGAAGTGGAATCAACCATTATTTCTTGCAATTATTTTGGTTCACAAATTGGCTGTGAGTTGTGTTTTCTTCACCTAATTACATGCATAGCACTTTTTACATTTCTTATATAAAGAGTCTTTTTTCCATTTTGGAAGCCACCAAGGTTTTGTTGGTCTGATGCATATGAACATCAATTAGGCTTTGATTAAATTTTTTATTAATGTATGATATTCTGACTTAATTTCCTGACAGGCAAGTAGGGGTGTATGGTAGTGACCAGCATAAATAGTTAAGGAAGTATTTCATGGCATTGTCATCTGGAAGTTTTGACTTTTACTACTGTTTTAGTGGTTTTATTTGTGGTTTTGTGTTACTCTTCAAGACTTATGCCACAGAAACCTAGGCTAGATTTTGGTTAAATGATGCAGACCAAGACACATTGATGTGGAGTAAGATGCATGTTGATAGTTATGTCTGTAATGAAGTTCAGAAAGTGATGTGCTCCCTTCCTATGCTGGGGAGTTTCTGTCTTGGCAGAACTTAATTTTTCCTGACATGAGTGTAAACCACCACACTCAACTCTGCTCATGGTGTTAACCACAAGGCCACCAAATCGGACTCAAGAGGGTTTTAATTGCTTTGTCAACAAGTAGTATTTTTAATTTTGTACTGGAGAGGGTTTGTCTGAGCTTCCTAGAATGAATAATTTCCACTGCTTCTGGTCAGCACTTCATCAGAAAATTGATTGTGCTCAGCATTAAACTGTTTTACAAGGCTTAAGCATAATTTAACATTTTTAAATCAGCTGTTGGTTGTCCTGGCACAATACAGTTGCAGCAATTCTAAACTAATTTTTATAATTCAATTGTTTGAAGAGTAACTTATCATTTAGCATATACTAGAAGGGCACAAATGTCATTAAACTCTCATAAGTTTAAATATATTACATTTCAAATGTGGTGTGTATGAAATGGTGTCCTTAGAATAGCTGTGCAAAAAACAGACCAGATATTTCATGATCTTTTCTTGCCTTACTAGATCATTTCCATTAATTTTATAGCCTCATTTACTAGCAGGCATTGTTAGTACCAAAAGAAATCACTGTGCAACAAACTAAACTCATTATCAGTGGACAGGCTATCCTGGTGGAAGGCAGCTGCAGGTTGTATGACATAGTATTCTGTAGTATTCATTTTTTTTCCTGCATGTTCATGCCTGTGTAACAACTGTTAAGTCTTTTATCTTTGTGTTCTTAAAAGAAAAAACAAACAAGCAAACCTCAACTTTGAAGTTACTTAGAGAACAGATGATCTCTGATTTTAAAGAATGTGTTATAAACAACTGTCCTGAAGTGGAAGCCTAATGGAAGATTGGCATGTCCCTGTATACTCTGCTGTGGTTTCCCCTGTGTCAAGTGACGTGAATTTGTGGCATTTAAGATGTACATTGTATAGGGCTGACAATTAGTTTATTGCTTGAGCATGTTTCAGCTCCTCTGCAGTATGTGGTTGCTGGTATAACATGAGAAGGGGTATAGTGTAAATGGGAGTAACTGGGGAAATGCCTGAGTTCAAGATATAATTACAGTCAGTGAAGGAAATTATAAAAGCCATATGTATGTCTATCTCTTCCAGCTCTTGCTTCCCAGTTTGTTTTTAGTGGAATTTGTGTCTTCAGTGTGCAGGGAGAAGCAGGAGCTATATTCAGAAAGACTTCAAATGATATGTTAAAGGGTTTTAGACTTTTACCTGCCACAGCCCACGGGTATCTGTGGCCTGCAAAGCTGCTGAAAATGTAAGAGCTCAAGTGTACTGTTTATAAATACTTGATAACAATGTTTACAGCTCTGCAGCAGCAGTCTTTTGGGTGGGGGGAGAAAGGAGGTGATGTCAAACCCTCTGCTTTATCCTCATCTTCAGGAAAAGTCGTGTTCAGCTCAGGATTTGGCGAGGTAAACGTGGGTCTTTATTCCCACCCTGACTTCAGTGATATTCTTAGGAGCCAGCAGCGAACGGATCCCTCCCCTCTGGGGCTGCCTTGATCTTCAGAGGCTGATACCAGATACAGGCAAGAGCTTGCTGTTTTATCTGCATTGTCCATCTCTACCTTAATGAGTGAAATGGTTAAGTATCTGAGTGGGTGAGCTTCAAGGAATGTGTCTTCCATTTGACTTAAATATCTCGGTGGATAAAGGGTGAGGGAGGGAGAGGAGAGAGAGAGAGAGAGAAATCCACTTACATCACTCGAACTGCATTGAGTGTGTGCCTGTGTGCAGGTTAAGAGACAGACTACAGTATCTTTGCTTTCTGCAGGAAGCAGCAATGCCGTTTGTATCCTAAGAGGAATTTTTTATTTAGAAAAGGAAGCATTCTTTCTACCCAGGAAATGGCTTTCCTTGTGCGTTGCTATGCCAACTGCCTGCAGCCATGGTCTTCCAAAGTAAGCACAATAACGTAATTATATTGGCGTATTGCATTCAGACTCATGATTCTCTGGGTTTGTGTGTGTGTGTAACTGTGTTGTATTTTTGTTGCTGACTCTTTGGGAAGTAGACATCCTTGTCTTGATTGCGGGGAACAGGCATCATAAAATTAAATGTCCATCAATGTCATGCTGCTGAGATTAATTGTGCAAACTTGGTTAGCTGAGTGGAACAGAGATCACTGGTCACTACTCTGTCAGCATCATTAACAGCCAGGGGAGGAGGTCCCTATTTGCGTGCTCTGCCCAGATTTTGGGGGAGTGGAGGGTAGTGGTGGAGCAGGGGGAGGCTGCGTGTGTGAGTGTGTGTGATTGCAAATGAAACAGGAGTATTAACAATGCTTGGCTGAATGCTGGAGGCTGGTTCCTGCACCCTGACTAATATAATACTGTATTAAGCCTTTTTGAGGGAGTCTCTGTGCAGTCAGCCATTTTAGCTTTTTTCCTCCTTTTTCTTTTCTTTCCATTCCTTGGGCTTAGGGAATGGTTTTGTTCCCCTGGATGAATGCTGGATAATGTAGGGTTTCATCAGGCTCTGTATGTCCTGACACGTTTAGACTTCGTGTTACAAAAATGGAGAATAATGCTGTCGTTTGGATTGCTGCTCTGCACTACAAGTGTGAGGGGGGTTTTGAGCTTACCAGTAGTGAGACTTTTAGCTCCAGCTTGGTTTCACCCCCTCCTCCTCTTTTTAATTTAATGCTGTAGAGGGTGACTTGCCATCCATAAGAAATTGGTACATGATGTGTAAATTCAGTTCAGTTTATGTTTCTTCATTATGAAACCACTCGCAATCCCAGCTAACCATGGAGTTATGGGCCAGCAGGAGAAACACTCAGTAAGTATTGCAAATTCTGCTTGTTCTATCAATAACCTGTCATGGGCAAACTGCATGGAGGTTGAAACTGCTTGTCGTCCTGCTTGTGGGCTTTCCTGCTTGTGAGTTTAACAGTGGGTTTTGAGGGAAAGCTGTACCTGCTATGGCATTAGGGTCCGTGGCTGTATTTAAGATTGTTTTTAGCTTAGAAAAGGCAAGTCTGTAGGTTCATTTTGAATGTTAAAAATTGATTGAAAAAATGCTGGCATACATTAATTGGGCAAGAAGCTATGAGCATTCTGTTAAAACCAGTATGCATTTGTTAAAACTTTAAAGAAATATGCAAGCTGTATAACAAGTGATATAATTGTAGGTGGTAAGAATAGATTTATCCTGCCTAGTGTATGGTACTTGTGTGCTGTTGCCTTGTAGCATGGCGTTTTAACATCTGTGATGCACTTATGCTGAAAATGCAGAAACTGTTAGTAAAACATGGAATGAACAAAAGGCATAAGTACTGCTGCTTTCTAATTGATCCCATGAGTCAGCTACACCTTTGTCATGCTTTAATCCCATAGGCTGCCTGTGTTTATTGTTTGGGAAAAATGCATTCATAAACAGAAGAGCAAACATTATTTTAAAAGGCCTCAGGTGTCAGGAATTAGATATTTAGGTTTTACATGATAAAAAGATTGTAGAAGTGTAGATTCTTACTGCTCAGTTAATCTGAGCTTAAATCTTCACGCCAGATTTTACATGGTTCAATATAATTTTCAATCTTACAATTTGTTTCTTGGAAAGATATTTTTATATATGTTATGTGCATACTGCCTGTGTATAGAATCTGCATGGGAGAGTGTATAGTATGTTCAGTGTATACAGCTAAGATTTGTAAATGTTGGGAAGATGTGATAGCAGGAACTTTTTAAAGGAGGAACATTTTCTTCAAGAATTCAGTTAGATTGTGTAGAAATATGGAAACTAACCTAGAAACATTTCAGAATGTGTCTAGTGGATTTTTCTTATGCATGCAACAGACATACCACAGTTTCTCGTAGACTGTTCCTTCCTCCCCTTAATTACATTCTGAGTATAAAAGGAGTTCACGTTACCAAATCATTTGATGCTCATGAAATATTTAGAACTGAATCTAAAAAAAAAAAAATAAATAAAATTAATTTCCTCCTGAACTCAAGTATTGAAGAACCTGAAATAGAATAGGATACCTTGAATTTGCAAATAGGAATAAAATGAGAAAGCTGTATAATTGTTGGGTTTTCCTTCTCTTTGTACTCTCCACAGAATGTTGATGAAAAGTTCTAGATTAATTCTGGTAAGCCAGCAAGTCTAACTGATGTAAAATAATTGCTTATAGATAAAGGAGAAATATTAACCTGGCATTTTAGAAACACTATGTTACATGCTCTGTCATATTTTAGTTGTATTACTTTGAGTTAATTAAATTGTAGAGATGCAGGATTAATAAAAGGGAAAAGATCAAATATTTCTTTACAAGAAAATTAGTTTACCTTAGAAATGTCCACGTATATGTAAGAGAAAGAAATGTATGACACAGGGCTGGCACACAATTGCAGAATTTGCATGAGCTAAAGGGCATAGTTTAGAGTTTGTATACAAGTTTAAGATGAAACTGTTAGAACACAGTGTAGCTCAGCGGAAAACACCATTTTGGCAATGAAACTTTCCATGCTTGTTCTCCAGGTAGAGTTATTTTGCTTGGAAAATGGGTCCAAAAGCTGCAAATTTTTGATAGAGAGGAAAGGCAACTTTGGAGTTTCAATGTATACAGACTTTGTCTAGCTTTGCCTAAATGGTAAACTTACTGAATTAGTACTTTTTTGTGATGTGTTATTTTCATTTCAGTATGTTTCCAGAATCCTAAATCTTTTCTTGGTATCTGACTTATTTCAAGGAGAAAGCCTTAATTACTTCTGTGACACCCCCACCTAGAGTCTCACAGCTTGATTTGTTGGGACAATCTGGAATTGGATATAAAAATCTCTTGTGCAAGGCTTCACAAAATTCTGTGAATTAATTTTAGTTAGTGTTGTTAAATCTTAATTTCACGTTAGTTTAGTTAGGGAATGAGGGATGTGGCTTAAATCTACTGTTCTGTGAAAATGGTATGCGAACTGGCCATTATGTTCATCATGGTGAAAATGAAGAGTGGAAAAGTAAGAAATTGTGTTGTTTCCTACATTCTTTAATATAAGAAATGAAATCAGCAGCATCAGTCAAGTGTGGTCCTACATGCCTCAAGTTTTATAAATGGGAAGATTCTGAAACAGTGCTACAGACACCTATTTGAAAGTCATGTTGATCTGCTGGTGGTGTTCCTTCATACACAACTGTTTGCATCTGCTGGACAGGGAGTATGCTTTGGGTGAAAGCTAGCAAAGAACTGTAAGCTGGATTGTTTCAAAAGTTGTTCTGCTTAGTTCTTGTATTTAGTGTACTTACCTAGATTTTGTGTAGTTCACTAGGTTCATTTTGTTTGCCTGTGTCCTTGCTGATTTTTAGAGTCTTCTCAACAAGCTTTGTAGTGCTTTCATTATAATTATCTTAGATGTTAGGAGGCTGAGTGATGTTTCAAAAAAAAAAAAAAGAAGTTGCTTTGTAGATGTTGAAATAACCTTCTCTTGAAGAGCTTCACACGTTGCATCTTATACCTGCTTTATTATGTGAAAAAAAAATCACATCAAAGTCTAGCGCAAGAAGGTTCCCACGGTAGGTTTGGGCCTTCTAAAATGTTATCTTTCTATCTCATTTCTCCTGTGCCCTTGCATAGGGTGTTTGTAGGAACTTTAGTCAAGGTCATTAAAACAAATAAAATTGACAGGTATAATGGTTTTTAAAAATGCGACTTGAGATGTGTAGCTCTTTCATGACTGTGTAATGATTAACAGCTCATGAATCGCAGAGTACTCTGGAGTGACTTACACACAACCTTTAAGAAAGTTTAATTTACATTTTTACTCTGAGTGTTATTGAAATAAGTTTTGCTAATAAAGGATATTTTTCAGTGTCAGCCCAGTGACTGTCCTTTAGTGATCATGTAGGTACTGCAGTCTTTTGGTGTACTTGACCTGTCTTGAATTACCGAAAAATATTAAAAGCAGCAAGTCGAATCCTTGGCTTGTTGTTACTCTATTTTAGTTCATGAAGATCTATGGCACAGTGCTAGGTGCTCCCTCACTCCCCAGAATGAGAAGGAAGTGAGTGGTATTTTGAGGAACAGTCTTGAGTGGGAATTGTTCAAATAAACTTGATCTAGTTTGGTGTGTAGTAAGATACTGGCTAGCTTGCTTTCCTAAGAAATCTAGGACTATACAGAATAAGCATAATTTTCTGTTACTGGAAGAGATCATCAGTGTTATTTTATAGCTCAGACAATAAATGCAGCCTGGGATAGTTATTTGTCCTTTGAATGAGCTTTGCACAGCATGAATAACGCATGTGAAAGAGGTGTGATTTTGTGATCAGGCGGTTACACTTGGTAGGCTTTTATGTGTTTATAGATATATATCTGGAAAGAAATGGGTGTAAAAAAAAAAAGAATTCCAACTAGGTAGTAACCTGTTAGCTACTGCAGCTGCTGCTGCTGGTGATTGTGTTCATTTTAATGAATTACATTGCAGTGGGACTTGATACAGGGCTTTTTCTGATTTTGTTGGCCACTTTTTTTTTTATCATTTGTTGAAACCAGTTTTCTGGTTTGGCGCCTTCTGATTATTCCTTTCCTTTTAATTTATATATTTTGAAAGAAGTATCCTCTCTGAAGGCCAATAAAGGAGTTGTGAATTTTTCATATGATTAGGAATAGTATTTCACCTCTTCACAGGTGCATTATGATACAGCCTTTAATTACATAACCATGTATCTTCCACAAGATTCTTCTCAAGATGGATAGCTCTGGTTTAATGAGCAGCTGTTTGGTAGTTTGGGCTAGCTTCATTGCTCAACAGGCCAGGCTGTGTTTTTGGCATACTAGTCAAGTTCTACTCGGAAGATGAAAGTATTATCTTTTCTTTTTTTCTTTTGTGGCTTTTTAAGGTGTTTGTCACCACAGCGTTAATGTGATTCATTAAAGTAGTGCAGGGGTGGCATGGTCTTAATTTTTCAGATAGCTCTGCTGAAGCAAATATTTGGCAAAAAATAAGGACAGAATTTCGAGCACTTAAGATGCTTATTCCTCAGCATAGTTAGACGTAAGTGTTGAAAGTATGGATTTTATTAGTTTAATTTCTGTGTATTGGCCCAGCTCAGGCACCCATGGCCTAATGATTATTTGAAAGGTTGATTTTAAGTGACTTGCCTGGCATCCTACCAGAGATCTGTGGTGGAGCCTGGCTAAATTCCTGTTCTCCAAGACAACATTTAACTGCAGATTTTTCTCAAAAGCTTATAAATGGCAAAATTTGGGTCATTTCATAGGAATGACAGTGAAAGCATTAGTTGCCTGCAGAGATGGCAATGAAAGCATCCTTGGCTCATAGGACATGTCCTGCCATCTTTCTGTTACTGTTTCAAGGCCTGAGGATTGCACAACATATTTAAGGGAAAGGATGAAAAGGAGGGAAAAAAGAGATCATACCAAAAAAGGCTACCACCTCTATGTATATTGTGTGCATGTGCACAAAAGTGCTTCTTCTACCTTCCTGAGAAGTACCTGATTTTTTTTTCAGGTCAACATAGGTAGTTGACTTAGATTATCTCACAGTAGGGCATTTGTTCAGCAAGCTTATGAAGTAGAAAAAATTCAGGCCCCATAATGAGAGTTGCCACTATCATAATCAGTATTGTTGGTTCTGGTTTACATAACAAAATGCCCAAATCTATTGGTGGTATTAGAGTGGTATTTATGATGGAGCACCTGAAAATGTGTCATTTGTAGTCACAATACAGGTGTGAGCCTGAAGAGTCAGCTTTTTCCAAAATGCTATTTTGAGACCAACAGACAAATGCTGTTTATCATTACTGAGTTCTTGGCACTCCTTTCTGATCTTAAGCTGAAAATCCAGCTGAAACTGAGAGCTGTGGATACCCAACAAATAAAAAAAAATGAAGAAAAAAACCCACAAAAAATATAAAAATAAGATACATGCAATTAAAAAGCCAAACATCAAAAAAATCCCTCAGAAATCATAAGTGCTTTAAGGTACTGTTGTTTTGTTCCTGATTGTACAATAAAGACACGGGAATAATAGAAGGTATAAAAAACCAGAATATAATGGGCTGTGTTGTGCTAAGTAGCATAGGTTAAAAAAATCAGGGAATTAGCAATGTGTGCATAGAGTAACATGAAGTCCATTGTAACTAGAAGCAAGTACAGTTACGTAAGGAAATCCTGTGCCTCAGTATCTCAAGTTGATTCTTTCACCTACAAAATATTTGCACTCACTTGTAGAATACTGGCTCACGAATTTTAACAGTGGTACATATGCTTGTGCTTTAAACAATTTCCAAGTGACATAAGCCTGCCAGTTTAGCAAATGGACCTCTAAAAATATCCCAGTAAGATGAAGTAAATTAGGGTCTTGGAAACTTCATTTTTAGTTATTTAAGGGAGGGAATCTCAGATAGTGATATGCAAAGAAATATTTGTGGCCTATCAGTGAATTAGAAACCACTGTCAGTAGTCTTGCTTGGTTTTGCAGTTGTGATTGTTCCTGCTGGTATTACTCCAGTATTCAAAAGCGAGGGGAAGTGTCTCATGTTCTTTATCTGCTGCTGAAATGACCTGAAGCTCATCAGTAAAATACTTCTATACTTGATAGCTTTTCACTGATTTTACAGGCAACCTTTAATATCAAAAAATAGCTGCACATGATTGAACAATATGAGCATTAGGAACCATGGTTTCTAATTTCTGAACTAGAACTTGATAAACAATGTTCAGAGCATGAGCTCTCTGGGATAATGAATGATATTGGCACTGAAAACTCTCAAGTATAATTCATTTAAGCTTATTTAAAGTTTGTTTTTCTTCAGCTATCTTAGGTATTTTTTTATTCCTTACTGTATTCTAGGCTTTAAATTGCTTTAAATTGGTTCTTAACAGCATCCTTGATGTTTGAAAAGCTGAACTAATTTTACTAACCCTTTCATGAATACACAGTGGTGTGATTTTCATCTGAATGAAATAAATACATACTTTTCAGGATCTCAGGATTATTTTATTAAAGTCCGATTTAGATTTTTGATACCTTAGTTGCAACAGCAGATACATAACCAGACTATTAATTCTTTTCACTTACTATTACGAATGCATTCCTGTTAGCATTCTATGCATTTAAAAATTAATAGAAGTGATACTAATAGAAAGAAAAAAAAACCCTTGATTGTAGGGTATTTCAGGAATTCATGCAGGTGAGGGCAATACTGAAGCAGTGTTTCCAGTGTTCTTATTGCCAGTGGATGAAAAGTACTACTGACTGTGAAGACCCTACTTGATAAGTATAGTTAATGTTAAGGACTTGGGAAAAATGATATATTATTTTCTCAAGAATTACCCTTGATGAAAGAACCATGCACCTGCTACACTTTATTTTCATATTGTAATTAAGAGAAGCTTGGTAGCTGTGGTGCTAGAGAAAGGTGGGATGTCCCTGTGTGTCTGCAGGAGTTTTAGGATTAATACCTCTGCATGCTTAATCTGTCAATCTGCTGCTGAAATTTAACTGCACTTGTACAGTATCCCAGTGCTGGCTGGTTGGTGGTTGTTCCAGTTTTGTCTGCTTGCCAGTATTCTTTTTTGCTGTTCATTTTGAGATGGTGATGATTCAGCTGAGAACCACAGAGAAAATAAACTCTACTGAAGGGGTCCCTGCTCAGTGGGTTGCTTGATAATATGCCCAAGAGCTGGAATTTATGAGTGTTTGTCATTCCTTCCCAAACCTGTATTTGTATGGTGATGCTAGAAGGGCAGATAAAGGACAAGGGATTGCAGTGCTTTTCTGTGGGTGATGCTGAACATAAATTGCTTTATGTTAACATAGCACCTGACCCAAATAGTGCTGCTACTTAGTCCCTAATACAGCTGAGATACAGTGGTGGAGATGACCTATTGACTTTTTTTCTTGGAAAAGGTGAAGGATTACAGTCAACTGCATTTGGTGAAATATCTAGAAAATATGATGAAATTTTGTGTAAGAGTTGCTTGTAATTCACACTTGTGATGCTGGACTTGCTTCTTAGGCTGGTACAATATGGAAGTATGCAAGATGTGGCCGAATGCCCTTACCTGTCTTTTTGGGTTGGTATCACTGCAGATGTCAAGTATTTAGCTAATGTGGCATTCTCTACTTAGCCTAACCTTAAGCTGGTAAAAAACTAAAAATAAGGGCAGCAGTCTTCTTGTGATCCATGGTCTCCATTGCAAATGTTGGAGCACAAAATCTGAGCATGTTTAATTTTCTTTCCATGAAAAGTGAAAGAAGATTTTCCTTATTGGGGGAGTAATTTGATCATAAAGCTTGGACTGGCTAGTTTTCTGGCCTTTCCTGAGTCCTGTGTTTAGGCAGGCAGATTGATGTCTTGTATAATATGCCATTTCTACAAAAGTCTGTCTGGAGTGCCTTAAAGAGGCATACAGTAGTTTGACCTGCTGCAAAATTCCATAGTTCCTGTGCTTTGTGGTCCCTGTGCAGGTTAGTGGATGGGGATGAGTGCTCCTCCTTCAAATCAGAACGGCTTTCTGATTTTTCTTTATGTGTTGCCCAGGTTCCAGTTTAGTGACAACTGTAAACAACAATAGATATCTCTGAACCATTTGATGTAGAGTGAAGTTTTCTGCCTTGAATACAAAGATGGTTGTGACTTTCTACAGTCAAATATATGCATACCTCCATGGCATTTGCAGCTTGTAAGGGAGACAACGCTTCTCCTTTGGAACCGGAATATGAAAACTGGTTTAACACCAGCTTTCTCTTTCAGTCGCAGCTTTTTAGCTTGAATCAAGAGCCAGTTGCATTTAAAAAATAGAAGAAAAGCATGTGAGTTAGGATGCAAAGAAATGCCAAGTATTATGTTAGAGCTCCATTTAGTATCTGTTAATAAGCTAACCAGTGCTACAGCAATCATAAGATGTAGGTCCATGTAGCACGTGTAACTTTCTACCTGCAGATAACTTGTTTCAACTGAACCAGAGTTGGCTGGAGACCAAAATGCTGATGTTTGGTAGCCTTAATGCATCTCACGATAACTACAGTTACCTGATCTTCAGAGCCGTATGGACAACCAGGAACCACATTGTAAACCCAGACAATAGCCCAGTGGTTGAATTCCTCAACCTGTGATTTCTTTCACTCAGTCTATAAATATTGCCTCATTTTATCCGAGTGCAGCCTGTCAGCTTGCTTGCTGACAAGCACAGGCACTGTGTTCTGGCTGGGTCATTTGGACACACCAGCTGGGTAGGATTTATTAGTTTATAGCTTGACTCCAAACTGTGACTTTGCAAGTAAGAAAAATGGATTAAAGCTGCTTCATTTTTCTCCTCTGAAGAATGATTTCATAAAAATGACGTCGTGCTATTTTGTAGGTCTGCTCCCTTTGTGTATTTAGTCATGTTGGCTTGCTTTATAGTTAAAAATAGGGTTTTACTGTTCTGTGCTGCTGTTACCCCTGCAGAGCCAGGAGAATGGGAGCTGGGTTGTGCTCTTAGTACTCCATCCACAGCATTGTTTCTTAAATGCCTATCTGCTGTTGCATGCCTGCCAACCTAATGAATATTGTGGAGTTACATTAGTGTCAGGAAGGTGGGTCAGATCATCTAATGTGGGATGATCTGAAAGGACATGGTAATGCCTGAGAGAGAGTGGCTGCAGAATTAGACCATAAATTTAATATTGGTAGTGGGATTGATGTCTTGAAAATGGGGTGATGAAGGACATTCTAGCTTGGGGGGGGTGGGGTGAGGGAGGTAGGATCCATTACAGATTTTTGGGACATTTAAATTGAATTGTGGGAATTATTTCTTAGTTAGCTGTATTTTAGCTTTGCTGAACCATCATCGCTGTTCTCGTTTTACCCCAACTACATTTTCTGTGCTCTTGACTTGTTTTTTTCTCTTGTACGTAAGTAGTTAAAAGTTCTTCAAAGCCTGCATTGTACATTGTCTGCCACTGCTGCTTCCCCATTCAAGGTACAGATTGACCTCTAAATCTTAATGTATTCATGATAACAAGCTAGGAAAATAAAATATTCCAAATACTTGGCAGGCAATAGCTCTTTACTCTTCTAGATTGCTCAGGAAAGAGCCAGATGTCAGACTTGGATGTATCTCCCTGGTGTGCTTGCCTTTTCAGTTTTGACCCACATCACCAGCGTATTTTTTTTAGTTAGGTTTTTTGGCCTTTGAATTATTACCTGACTGTAGAGGGATTTTGTTTGAAAGATCCATAAATAATATAGAAGATCTTTGAAGATCTTTTTTCTTTTTTTCTTTTTCTTTTTCTTTTTCTTTTTCTTTTTCTTTTTCTTTTTCTTTT
>JBAFWW010036062.1:8459-23606 GCA_036873685.1 Agapornis canus | reverse complement strand
CTTAAGATGGTCTTGAACCAGATCCTCTCCTACAGTGGGCTCAAGGTCTTCATTCTCACAGTCCCTGTGTCTGCCTTGCAAGACTTGGGTGGTGCAGTCAGAGCCTTTCTCATTAAAGACCGAGGCAAAGAAGTTATTACCAGCTTCCTTCTCTTCTGTCCCTCTTGCAGCTGATGCTCCATCTCAAATTTCTCTCACACCTCTCTGTGGCTCTGCTTACACTATCCAGAACTGCCATCCCTCCTCAGTGGTGTGGAATAAGTGATGCTCCTGTGCATCAGGTAACCTTGAGCAGGTTTTTCTTCCATTTCCAAAGCGTACTTCATTGGGTTAGCTCACTGCTGCTACTTTCATCTACTCCTGCACTAACCTACATGGACACTGGATGAAGTAGCTTCCCATGTGTGAAGTGACCTCCTTCTCCTTCACTTTCCCACACCAGCATCCCTGGCTCTGTTATTCTCCAGGTTAAATTGTAAGCCCATTGGGGCAGGCAGCCTTGCCCCTGGGGTGTCTCTGCAGTACTATGGCAGACTTCTCTGACAACCTAGAAATTATCAGTATATTTTTCCACACTTCTAGGCATTGTCCAAGCTCTGTAAAAACAGACGCTTGCCAAGTACATAAAATTAAAGCAGCCTCATGGGAAAGAAAGTCCAGAGCATCCCAGGTGGGAAGCCCCCCACTGACACCCAATTTGAGCATTAGAAGGCGATAAGCGGGGAGATGCAGCGCAGAGCCATGCCAGTCTCCTGGTGCTTTTGTTGTTGTTGTCACAACGTAGTGGAGAATACCCAGACTTGCCAGTAAGTCAAGGAACAATCTCTCCCTATTATGCCAGCCCAAATACTAAACCGGCTTACAGTCACACATCTGCATGATCCTAACCTTCCCTCATTACAAACACAGTAGGGATTTACTAGCACCACACTAGCTGCATGGGGCCAACATTTTTATCCAGCAAAATCACATACTGCTACCTCCATATGTACAGTGGAAACAGCATGAGTAATGGAACCTTTAATCCTCATTTTTCAAAATTAGATTATAGTTTTGCCTTCACTTAGCTTTTAAATCCCTCCCAATGCCAAGCATAGAAGATACTGCTCTCTAATCGCATTCTCTGGCAGCTTCAGTCCTGGCTGGTTAGAAGTGGCTGCCTGTGCAGATCCAGACCCCAGGATCACCTTCTGTTACCTTGCTGGTGTCCCTCCAAGAACTAGTTTTATCAAAACAGATAAGGTAAATATAGTCTAAAATTAAATTAAAGCCTATATGTAACAACAAAGTATTAAGAGGTAGCCATACTGCCTCTATCTCTGCGCTTGCAGAAATACAGAAAGATTTATAAGGCAGGAACTATTTCAGTGCTAAACCAGAGGCTGGAAATATTGAATTAACCTGCACATATTTGTCAAATGTCTTTCCAGAAGCTGCAAGGTCTGCATAGTACGGTCTCTTCTAACTCCTGCTGTGCTCTGGAGTGAAACAGGTTACACAGGGTAACATAGTGGATCCTGCCTTAAGGTACAAGGCAAAATCATTGTGTGTGATCTACTCAGCTGCCTGACACCTTAATTCCAGTTTCAGCCAGTGTATATGCTCAGCAGTCCTCCCATGTAGTATTCCTGAGGATCATTTGGCAAATTCCATTTAATTCTTGTAATGTAATTATTCTGCAAACTGCAGTCTGCTAGAAGAACTAAGTATCTTTGTATAATCACAGCAGTGTAAAGTTGCAATTAGATAGCATTATGAGGTCCCCTGTAACCACAAGTAGGAATCTTCCTTAAGTCTGAAAATTGCCACATTTATGCTCATAGCAGCACAGAATATTGCTGAAATCTTTGGATATTCTGGGTCAAACTGGTATTGAATTAAATGTAAAGAAAATCATCTGATTAAAGCACCCTTACTAATAGGAATGTGGTTTTCATGTATTAATTATTATTATTAAAACTGTAATATCTAAGCGGCACTATGGATGTGCAGAAAAGACGAGCAGATGCCTTTATGCTAATCACTTTACAAACACTAAATAAAATGATGGTCCTTTCTCCGAACATCTTCTTTCACAAACAAATGTATTTATAAGCTGCAACGAATTTTTAGAGGAAGGTAAATACAGCGTATGTCAAACAATCTCTCTCACATCATACACATACATCTATAATTCACGTATACGTACAGTAGCACGGTGTGCTTTCTCTAAGCTGTTTTGCCTCTGTCTTATTCATCTCCTGGCATTTCTGGTGCTACCTGAAAGGAGGTGTGGGCCACATGGGTCAGCAGGCTGTAGGACAGAAGTCAGGTCACCGAGTGGTGTGCCCTGTGTTTGCTCTATGTCTGAATTCCTGCCCTCTCCAATCCATTTCCAACATAATCCAATGCATCCGGAGACCAACCTTCACTCGTCAATGTTTCACGGGAAAAATCAAGACTATGTCCTACCAAGCTGGAATTCCTTTTCCACCTGGAAAGGGCATTTTGTGCCTATTGGACACTCTAAGTGCCATATACCTCTCCGTCCCTCACTGCCATGTCACTATGTCAGACCTTTCTTACTAAAATGTGCTGACCTTCAACATGTTTGAATTTTGCACATTGCACCATGTGTTCAAAATCTGTGCTAGCTGCTAGCGTGCCTGTGAGTTTTCCTGCCTTTGCCCCTCCAGGTCATTTGGGGGGGCTTGAGTGCTTCTTGGTGGCTGCCAGCTGGTGCCAGCTCTGTGAAAGCTCTGTAGACAGCATCCCAGCCTGCCAGAAACTTTATTCCTTCCCCCTTTTTACCCTTAGCCCCTTATGCAATTTTCATCCCCCTTCCTATACCCCTCCCCTTCTTCAACCACCTCCCCAGAGCTCATTGCATCCCAAAACAGAAGGTGCAGTGAAGGCAGCCCTGTGAGCAGCAAGTACATGTTTTCCCTTACCTGCAAGCCCAGCTGAATGGATAAGCCCCAGAGCGTGCCTTTGAAGCCATGGTCTGCCCTGCACCCTCAGCCTCCTGAGTAGGGGTGGCTGTAAAAAGTCTTTTAGTCCATGAGTTGATAGGTTTTCTTCCACATCACCCGTGGATCATCATTGGGATTTTCAAGCTGAGCTCTAATTAACTTAAAAAGTGAAGGAAAAAAAACCAAAATATGGAAAATTGCAGGTTTTGAATGAGGAGGCCTCATGAAAGCAGATCATATATTTAATTTGCTCTATCAGACAATAAGAAGATCAAATGATTTAAGCAGCTGATGTGTTGTGAAAACACATCCTGTCACAGCTGGGATGTGGATGGAGTTATAATCACGCATTTCCTCTCAGTGTCATTCCCTCTCTGCTGTGACAGGGTAGAGTTTGGAGTTTAAAGTGCTGGTAATTGGAAGATGTTTCTCTCAACAGATTTCAAGACAGGTTTTTTCAGAGAAAGAGTCCTACTGTATTCTTAATAATAAATATAAGAGATAATGCCATGAATTCCTTGTATCCTAGTTTTGTCTTTTGCATTTTCCCCTTAGTATATCAGGAAGTTTTGTTTGCAGATTCAGTTTTTTACTCATATCCTGCTTTTCTCCCCCTCCCCTTCTGTTTCCTCTCATTCTTTCTGCTTCTCACCATCTTCCTTTTCCCCTTTAGATCCAGCATCCCAGTAAATTCAGTGAGCATGTCCTACTCGGTATTATTCATGCAGGTGTCTTACAGGATTCTTTTAAACATGCTATGAGGAATCGAGTTCACTCCTGGGCAAAGGTTTCTGAGGAAGGTGACTTCATTACTCAGATGTATTCTGCAGAATACAGATAAACTCCAGTGCTCCCCTCTAACCCTCTAGTCCTCTTCTAGAACTCTCAGCACAGAGAGCTATCTTCATTAACAAGTTAAAATCACTTCATACTTGCAGCACCAGTGGTCAACGAGTGCATGTTTTACTTGGTCTGTGAGATGAGCTAAATGGATAAGTTACTTTCCCTGGTCAAAACCATCCTCTTTCCTTAATGGAACAGCTTAATTATTCTTTCTTTCTCCCGGTCCTATGGGACAGATTATTGGAGACAGATGGGCACAGAAGTGTGCATACATTAGTGGGTGAGGTTGGTTGCAGCCGTTCTGCAGATAGGAGGGACGACAGCTGTCTGGTTGCATACAGACACCTGGGAAATTGCCTGAGCCTACTGAACATGTGCGGGTGTGCTGGTGACCCTGTGTCATTCTGACACCTTCAGTGGGGGGCCTGCAACGTCACATATGCATGCACATGAAGTCCATCACAGCATCATAGACTTGGCTGCATGCATCAGACCTGTGCAAATGTTCAATCACACAGGCATGACTGTTTAAAAGTCATCCCTTTGTATCAATGTCATGTTCTCCCTTCCCTATTGCTTTACAACAGCCTTTTAAAATTGATGGCATTGTCGTCTCCTTTGCTGCCAGTAGTTTGTCTCCTTCCTGCAAACTCTTTGAAATCACATGTCTGGAAGGCATCATTGCCTGCTCATGAACAGGGAAGGCTGTGGGGCTGCCATTGGTGTCTGCAGGACCGAGCCTATGAGGGGAAACTTGACGCTATGTTCAGCTTTTGTATGTGGGTTTTGAGTTGTGCTGAATGAAGGAACATGAAGTTAATGTTTCATGTTTAATGGGAAATCCAGAGCATTGATAGCTATAGACTGATGCGGGCCTCTGCAGTTCTGGTCCAAGGACTAATAGACTCCTGTCATTCAAGTTTGGCAGGTCATTAAGGTGGAGATTTTAAAGCACCCAGATGATTTAGGAACAGAAATGACATTATATGTATGGTTTATGTTTCTCGGCCCATTTGCTCCTACTTTAAATTTGTGACATTTTACAAATGACCTCCTTGGATGTCTCACTTGAACAATGGTGATAGCCATCACTTGTGTGCAACTGGTATAAGGCTTGAGTGATGTGAATCACACAAATCCTCCCTCCCCACTGTGTCTGTTACTAAAGACACCTTCAGTCTGTAGTCTGAGACTGCAAGGTCTCATAACTAACTTCAAATACTCATCTATCTTGATCGGGACTCAGATATCCAGATCTAACAGTCTGGTTACTTATGCTGTGAGGTTGTTTCAGTTCATCTCTAACTGTGCTTTGAAAGCGCAACTGTTGCACATATGATTGTGACATTAAACGCATCTATAGCATTGCTGAAGTGGGCCTAAAATGTTTTTCCTGGTTGCATCTCAGGAGCCTATTGCTCCTACACGTTGCTGATGGTGTCAGGTAAGAAGTGTGCTTTGTGTCATTCTGTGTGGTGTGACACAATGAGTTCTTTAGTGGGAAACTCCTTGGGATGGAGAGGTCATGCTCATTTTGTGTCTCAGTGCAACATCTAAAACTGGTTTCTCAGGCTGCGAGTAGGACTGTGACAAAAAGCCACCAAAAGAGCAAACACTTGAGAGCTTCCTTAGTTCATACAGTAGCTGTGGTCTTGCTAATGAGCAAAGCTAAATACACATGTCTAGAGAGGACCCTGTGAAGAGGGGTTTCATTAATCCTCCCACAGAGCTAGTTAGAAAACTTTGAAACAGAGTCAGCTGCTGGAAACCCTGTCTGGAGTCTGCACGCCTTCATTTGCATTTTGATTTCTGTGGTTTAACTGAAGGCACAGGTTGTCCCTGCCAAATATCCCTCGTCTACCCAGGGATATACAAGGTAGAACTGCCCAAAGCAGCCTGACTTATGAGGACTGCCACAGCAACACAACCAATGCATCCCTAAACATTTAGTAATAAAAAATCTGTTGTTCTTTAGTCGCCAGGATTTAACAAGCCTAATCCCTAGGAGAGGTGATAAAAATTCATTAATCTAATTAAATACTTCTTATTGCCAAAGTGACTTTGTAGAGTAGCTTTGCTGAAGGATAAGTGCAAAGTAAAATGGAGTCCCAGCAGAGAAACAAACGTTAGACTTCAGCAAGCTGGTACATGCTTCATTAAACTCATAATTATCCTTTGGTTCTAAGTAGCTGATAATATTTAATGAGTATTCAAGATAATTTAAAGAAAATGTTTACTAATGAGGAACAAACAGTGCTATGGAAAACTGATATCAGGGGTACCATATCCATGTATCTTACCTGTATCTTGTGTACTCGATTTTGTACAAGTGGTTTAAATGTTGTTTTTAAACTGTTTTACTACAGGCTGGTGTTGCTGGTTTCACTGAGATAGATATCCTGTGAAGTATGAGGCACCCTAGGGAGAAAAGGACATGCTGCGAAGTGCATAGTGCTGCAGGGGACCACAGATAAAATAAATCCAAAGGGCCTGAGCACAGAGAAGAGAGCAAAGCAACCCAGGGTTGGGGTCCTTCAGTGATACCAAGGGGGCTCATTGTGGCCAGGGCTTTCCTAAGAATTAACTTCTGACTACTAAATTGTGACAAAACCTAATTTCTGGCTTCTTGTGGACAGGTTTGTGAGGTCAGGGTGAGTGTGATGCAGTTTTTATCATTAATAGGAAAATAATTTGACTTCTGACAGCCTCCATATATGCAGGTGAAGCAGGATGCCTAGCCAAGCACTAGTCAATTTCTTTCCTCCAATATTCCTTTACAGGGGTAGGTTTCTTCTTTAGTGACTTCCAGCTCAGAATGTGTTGGAGATACAGCATGCTTTTCCTTTGCCTTTGCATCACACAAAGTTACAGCTCTTAATTTTTCTAGCACAGATAAATAAAGAGTTGCTATCCATATTTAAAAGATGGCAGAGAAGAAAATGAATTATCTTGCTCTGAAGCTAAGGTGATGAGACATAGGAAATGAATGGGTGACAAGAAAGGGACCAGAGCTGGAGAGTGCTCTCTGCAGCAGCCTGCATCCTCCTCAGCAAGGCTCCCTCTCACCAGCTGGCTCCCACTCCTCTTTGTAAATGTGCTGCTTCATGAGGTCTGTTGTGTTTGCTCCCCCACAGCAGAGTGGCCAGAATGACCTACAGTGGCTCAAACCAGCATTGTCACACCACAATGTTATTTACTTTGTATGTATCATTCACGTGTAGCAGTCAGTGTAAAATGGATCAACCTGTATTGCGCATGCCTCGTTTGCAGTCTGCTGTTTCCCTTGCTATGTGAGCTAGCCTGATTTATCACTGGTAAGTCCATTTCTAGGAACATTTCTGGGAGATTTTTTCTAACACCAGATCTCTCCCAGCCTGATCAATGTTCTGAGGTTTCTCAACTAAAGGGGCCCAACCCTGCCATAAGATAGGGTTTGCTGTGCCCAGTTTGATCATAACCAAACTTGTAAGCCTTAAATTATGGGGGCTTTCAGGTGAATATTGGCTGCTGAGCTCTCTAAAGTCATTGCATGCCTTCCTGCAGTACATGGTGAACTCTGATAGCAGCTGATGCTTTGAAACCAGGTCGCAATCAGAGCAGAAGCACACATAAATATAAAACTAATGTAGATATTTTTCACTCTCATCGTAGCAGGAAAACAGCCTCTTCTCCAAAATGCCTGCATATAGCCTTGCGTCCTGATGGTGTATGTATATTATTGCAGGTATTCTGGTGCTGGAATGAAAGGAAATGGAGACTGTGTGGATTACCAGACCACATGCATGTGCCTATTTTATGGCTGTGATTATCTTTCTAAGGTGCTTAAATGCTGCAAGTGTACCATCCTATAAATGGGCAGACAGATTAGACCTGTAGTTCTCAGCAAGGGAGTTTATACCTGCTTGGCTCACTTGGAGGCTGAGTTTCTCTTTAAATGCAGTATTGCTAGCTGTTTCTTATGCCCTTTGTCAACCAGGTTTCCAACCAGCAGCCTCATAGGTCTTGATGTCATATCTTTGATCTCAGGTAAATTTTTGTATATGAAATCAAATTCCACACCAGCTTTGCAAGTTGTTATATTAATTCATTGTCTGTCTACTATCCTGGCCACTATAGACACAATAAGTACAGTATAAGGAATATATAGAGTAAATAACAACCATCCATGCACCAATCTGCTCCTGAAGCAAAATCCAGGGCAAACCTTTTGTGTGGGGGAAGGGAAGGATTTTCTTCCACATCTGTACGTATCAGATTTTCAATTTTCATCTAATAGAGACTGATTTCAGAGAGGCTGACAAATAGGTGGTGCTTGGACCATAATGGCTGTGCTACCATTATATCACAGTGCTTCACTGAAGCCAGGATCCTTGTTTAGACACACTGGCAAAGTGTCTGGACATGGCCTGTTGTTGAGTTTATTGGGATTGGAAGCAGGAATTGGGTAAGATTACTCTTTTGCAATATTTGTAAGCCTTGCTTCTGGTTGTTGGCTTTAAAGCAGGAAAAAAGTATCATTCTAACAGTTGCCTTTCCTATATTTGACAGTGCTATTGCAGATTTGTTTCTTATTTTGTTTCCTTATTTGTGTCCTATTCCAGCCTTTTGGGTTGGAACCCAAAAGGTTTCAATCTACTGAGCCACAGTTTGTCGAAAAGAAACTGTCTAGTCACATTTGAAGAATACAGGCATAGGAATGAGAATGGTTTGTGTACCCCCTCTTGGAGACAGGGAAAGAGTCATAAAACTGCCCTAGCTACTTAAAAATTGGTTCCTTTCAGATTCCAAAGCACTTGTCTTATTTAGCATCTTACAGTTGAACAGATATGTTGATATGTTTACAATTACCGTGAAGGGTAGAGTTAAGTATAACAGTGATGTGAGCTTCAGAGCTCAGTGTAATATAATGTTACCCTTGTGAAATGCAATTATTCCAGATCTTGTTTTTAAATAGTTGTTTTTCTCAGTGTGAAAGCTAAATCACATAACATACCAATGTTATTCATAAAGATGCAAGTTTTCTGTTCCTGGCAAATGTAGTTTTCTTTTAAAGGAAAACTCGTATGTAACCAAACCTTTTCTTAAAATCCACAAGGACTGCACAGAGCAAGAGCCAAAAATCCCCTCCAACAAGCCAGCCCAGGGGAATGGAACTATGAGGAGCATCTTTTCCTCTTGTTTCACATAGACACATGAGGTGAGGGAGAACACAGTTTTAGAGCTATCATCTGGTACATCTCTTTTTCTCTTTGCACCAAAGATATCATTGTTTTTAGTGAGGGAATACTGTGTATATAGCATTAAAATCAGTGTATGATTATAGGATTAGGGCCTCAAGGTGTTTCAGTGAGGTTACTTTTGATGATCATGACTCGGCTTGGAAAGATGGGACTTTTGCCCTGTCCTGTTGGAAGCTGCAATCTAGTAAAGGGCTGCTCATGGGTAGCTGTTCCCAAAGACATGCAGTGTGTGCTCTGCCCCTTGCCTGTCCTGCTGGCACTGGCCAGGCTGGTGGGGTGGGATGCAGGCTCTGATGCCCACCTCTGCTTGCATAGGAAAACAACAGTAAAGGTAATTGAAACAGGGAGTTTGTGGAAATACAGATAAACATGCAAAGAAAAGGATTTCTGGATTTTTTTTTTTCCTATGCTGACTTCAAAATAATGCAGCAGAGTTTCAACTATTCCAGTCCAAAATACTGCACCAAGAATAGCAGCAAACTGAAATTTGATTACAGTGATGGAAACTTAAGGAAAAAGTAGCAGAATATTAAGCAAAAGTAGAAACTTCAGCTGAGGAATAGATCCCTCTTGTTACCTTGTAAATGAATTCTCATGCATTCTTCATAGTTTGGTATATAACATTTAACTCCCACAATTGAGATTTAATTATAAACCTACCAAAGTTTCAAAGGTAGCCTCTAAAAGCAGCCATTGTTTCAGTAGGACAGGATGAAGGGAAAGACTTTCTTGTCAATAATTTATGAACAGCACATATTAAGTATCCAGTGTACGCCAGGTAATTGCACTGAGATACTAGGTTTTCACACTAGGTAAACAAATTACTGTAATGGAAACTCAACTGATGAATGGTTAGCTAAGAGCACCCATAAGCAGTGAGCTGCAGTTCCAAACCCCAATATTTTTTTTGGGGGGGGGATGGGAGGGAGAATAGAGCTGCTGCATCTTACAATTAACCAGGTTGCAAAGTTTGCTGAGATGTGAACTAAAGAGTCTATACATAGGGACACCATGGAAGGGTGGAGCAAAAGACAGGATGGTGATGCACAAGCCATTCTCACGTTATTAAAAGATTAAAAATTAGGGTGCATAATGCTTTGTGTGTTAAACAGGTGGGCAGCTTGATCTCAGAGCCTCACTTCTGAAACATTTGAACATGAAGGCAAATACACTGGTTGTACCCTCACCATAGATAAAGGGTAACAGGGCATAACATGTGTTCATCCACTTGGTATAAACTCTGCCTGTATGTAGCATCTTTGTGTAGCATAAGAACTAGGTTTACAGATACAAAATTTATTTGAGTGTCTGGTTTTCCCTCCTCTGTTTCCCTCCAGCCCCTCAAATATCTCTCTTTCCATTTACACTTTTATTCCATCAACATGGGGAATGAGGATAAGGCACTGCACCAAATACCAGACCATGTTCAGGAGTCCAAATATTCTTCTCAGCCCCACCACCAGCTGCATGAGTAAGCCTGGGCACATCCAAACTGGCCTGCCTGCCTGCAGCCTGGGACCAGAGTTTCTGCATGTCACTCTGAGATCTGCTGGTGAGCAGCACGGCATCAGCCCTGGATTTATTCCATACGTTATTAATGATGACCCTGAAGGAGTGAAAGGAAGCTGCCCCCGCTTCTCTTTTCGGTCACTGACACACTGGTGAACTCAGTTTGTTTTTCAGCATCAGATGTCTACAGCCAAAGCCCTGCTCAGTGTCCTCTCCCTGGCTATGTTGCAGGGCAGAGGAGGGTTGGAGGGACGGGTGGAAGCAGAAGCTTCCATGCCTTGAGCAAGGGTGCTTCCCTCAACAGATGCTTGGTGCACGTGGGACAACATAATTGTCTGTAAGTGCAAGGGTTACTGCAAGAGGAGACTTGAAGACTTTGTGGGTGATGCATTTCATAAAGAAAGTGTGTTCATATTGCTTAAGGAATTGAGTCAAACTAACTTGCAGTAGGGATGCATTCATTTTTGCATGTAAGTGTTTATACTCATTATGCCACGGGTACAGCATAAGCATTCTCTCAAATTGTTTGTAATTCAGCATTTAAAATGACACTGTGTTGCAAGTTAAGCAATTATCAAGACCTCAATTCCAAGACACAGAGGTGCCAGGTTATAGGTCTCATGAGTTTTATTTCCTTTAATTCATGTCAGCTCATTATCAACCTCATCAGGGAGTGCAGACTTAAAAGTAAGCCTGGATCAGTCATTATTCTAGGTACACACGTGTGGATTAAGAGTCTTTTCATCTATACAGTTTGGGAAAGGGGGGTGCAAATCTATATTGTTTCACTTTCCATTATTCAGATTTGCAAAATAATTTTTAAATGAGTCAGGGAGGCCACGGAGATCACTAATAACATCTCTTGTATCAGAACTAATTTGGTTTGTAGCTCTCTGTGATCAAATCAAATAATCCTTTTATACCTGACTAAAATTACTTTGCAGGGTTCATGTGCTATTGCTAATAATTATCATCACTGTGTGTCTTTGAACTATTAGGCATTATGTTACACACATTTTTATGATGAGGGTGTTAGAACTAGAGATCTGAAGTCTTGTTCTGGTGGATTTCCCGAAAGGCAAGTACTTTTCAGCTGGCTCGTAAGATGGACACAAGCAGCCATCCACTATTGAAATCTCTTGTGAACTACAAGGCACCCTTCATGTCCAGAAAAACATCATGGTATCTCCACAACCCCAGTCCCCTCCTTTTACTGCACGCATCCACTTGGTCTGACAGTCTCACTGACTTCTCTTGCTAGGGATAATAGCCAACTTTAAAAGTCAGATTAGCTGGCATTTAATTGACTGTTGTAATTTTCATTTTGATACATGTTTTCTCAAAGTGAGAGTGCAGAATTTCTAAACTACTGTGGGAAAATGTGAACTTCAGTTTTAGCCTTTTTTATTTTCCATAAAACTGTGGGCAAACTTCTTAATCTTTCAAAGTTATTTCTCTGTCCTTAGGGATCTCTTGCTGCATTAAATCTCAGAGCTATGTTTCTCATTTGGGGCATCATTCTGCACAGGTGGAGAAATATGATTCTGGCTTCTTCTAGGAAGCTTTACTTTATTCAGATTTCAACATAAAACATCGTAATTGTTGGTGTGCTAGTCAAAATTTCATAATTTATTGCTCCTGTGCTAATGAATATAGAGGTGAAGACTTCACTTCCCCTTCCACTCACAGGCTGATCCAAATCCTGTAAAATACAAACTGTTTTGAAATTTTAACCACTATATCCATTTCAATGCAAGACTGACCTCCCTATACATGTTTAAGAGATGTGTCTGTCACCGTGATACTGCACCTTAGACATTTTTGTTAAGGCTCCTATTCTGGGGTCCCCCCAGGATGTTCCAGTCCTCCCGTAGTGAGTGAGCAAGCCCTGCAGGCTGAAGCCCATGGCCTATTAGATGCCTGCCTGCTTCTGAATTCTAGGTTCCAGCCACCAGGATATATAAGCCTTGTTATAACAATATAGGGCATACAAGAGAATCCATTCTGTTGTACTTTACAGACAGGATTCAAACCTCTTTCCGGGGGCAGAGAGTTGCAGAGTTTGAGGGTCTGCCTGTTCCTGGCTCCTGCCAGCTTTACCTTTGAGTTACACAGGCAAAGTGTCCTATTTAAAAGCAGATGTAGAAATGAGGAAGGTAGTGAGAGATCATTTCTCAGATAATCTGGAGTCGAGCCATCCAGGCCTCAGCAGGCTGTAACAGATACCTTGATTTCACCAGGAAGTAAATGGGTGGCCAGCACAGAGTAATGAAAGGCTTTATTACGATGTGGTAACTTAGAAAGCTCCTCTGTTGTATGGTGAATTAAAAATTGCTTAATCAGATCAGTCTAAAAAGGAAAAAAACCCCAGACTTTGCTAAGAACATTAATACTTCGGGAAGAAAAGGCACAAGTTGGGGCATCAACGCTGGTTCCTTCTCTTCCTTCCCAGATTGTTTGCTGTGCAGAAGCTGTGACTCTGAGGGTCCTCCCGAGGGGAGACTGCTCTGTTCTCTTGCTCCATCTTTTCCCAAAGTGCAGTTTCTCTCTGAGCTAAGTTATATCACTACTGGGTTTTATCCTGCTGGGTTTTATCCCATCTGGGGCAAAGCAATTCTAGGGAAGGCAAGCAGGGAATAACAGCTCCTGTAAAGGCTCCAGAGTCCTGCTATGTGAGAGAGCCCCAGCATTAGCGCTCAGTGCTTGTTTTCCCTCACTTTTGGAGGAAAAGTGTGTCAACGAATGTCAAGGTAAATTCTTCTCTTCCTTGCCTTTCTCCCCTTCCCCCACCTCTCCTCCTTCAAGTCTGTCTTTGAGTCATCTCTTCAAAGTACACGACCTGTAAAATATTGATTCACAGCAGGCTGAGCTGCCAGGTTTAGATTTCTTTTTCACTGGCAGCAATAATAAACTACTACAGACAGTGCAGGCTCAGTACCAGCCTCATCATTGCACCACAAGCACATTGCTCTGCCTTATGCGTGACTCAACATAATGAAACAAGGACCCAGAGGTATCTCAAAGGGAAGAGGGAACTGAGAAACAACCAAAAGGGACATCAAAGGAGCCTAAGGAGGCTGCAAGCTGATAATGTAGCAAGTGCCACCCTAAACAGCAGTAACAACAGCTCTGTTTATTCAAAATAACGTGTCAGAAAAAAACAATACAATGAAACAACCGGTGCCACCTGAGACTAGAAATCTAGAATAAATAAGCTCTCTCCTTCCTCTGTTCAGCTTAAAAACAGGAATACCACCCACTCCCAGCTATCTTCATAGCCTTTATTCTGTTGAAAAAAGTGTCAGAAATGATTACAGGTAGATAGGAAGACCCTCAATAGCTTATGGCAGTGCTATGAAAATTGTGCCTGGTGGGAATGGTGGATAGCTGTACACGGTGTATGAAATATATTCCAGTTTGATCAGAGGCAAGGTTTTCTTGCCTTATGAGCTGTACACAGACTAAGGCAGAAGACTTGGTGTAAGCCAAGGCCCTGTGCTGGCACTTCCCTCTTTGCTGTGTGCTCAAAGCAATAAAACCAGATGAAGGACAGATGTAAAATGTTCTCTGTAAACAATGAGGGTTTAGGGATATGTTCAGGAAAAAAAAAAGCTGGAGCAGGATATTATTTTCCTTAGGCTGCTGTGCCTGCTGTGTTACTATTTTGCCATAGATAAAACCAAACAAAATATATCCATTTGTTTATATTTGTATTTTCCTTCTACTGTGACTACTTTAATTCTGAACAGTTCTCAGGTAGAAGAACATGGGAAAAAGTCATACGAGCTCTTCAGTCTTATTTAAGACTTTGGGGGAAGGAAAACCAAACAGTTAATGTCAACAGGAAGAGGTGATGGTTCTACCTTGGCACTCTTGTTTTGCTGAAACTTTCAGGAAGTGATGGGGACTGTCTTGGCATGCAGTGGTGGAGCTACTGTGGTTCCCCCCTCGATTTTACCACTGGAGTGCTATGCCTCCAATGGAGCTAGAATGCATCTTTGAGTCCAGAAATGACAGTCCTGCAAGTTGCCATCTGCTTCCCCGAATTTTCAGGGTTACCATCCCTTGGGAGCCCCTTCTGACACAGGACTCAGATAAACCAAGGAGCCACTGCTGCTGTGTGGCTAGTAGGCTGGAAATTTAGCTGTGTCCAAACAGATGGTAATACCTGAGGGGCTTTAGAAACTACAGAGAGGAGGGATATTGCCCAGTTCTAGATACCTTCATATATCTGTGTCCAAGCCAGCCACCCCAGGCTGATGAAGAGGAAGTGCAGTGTTTAGCTGCTGTCCGAGGGAGATGCCTGAAAGCTGCCACATACACTGACATTCCTGTAAGAGCCTGGCTTGGTGTAAAGTACTCAGAAAGCAAAACTTGTATGCCCCAAATAATGAAGCTGGCTTGAGAATATTGAAATTTTAAAAGGAGCACATGTAAGGGGTTTACTTGCTTTCAAATATTTTGTAATTTTAAGGTGCTTTGAGATCATGTTCCCATATGAAGACAGGCTGAGAGAGTTGGGCTGTTCAGCCTGGGGAAGAGAAGGCTGCATGGAGACCTCATAGCAGTCTTCCAGTATCTGAAGGGGGCCTATAGGGATGCTG
>JBAFWW010036061.1:9509-23023 GCA_036873685.1 Agapornis canus | reverse complement strand
TAAACGCCCCCCCCCAAGGCCTGGGGTCCCCCGCACAACACCCCCCCCCCCCCCCCCAGGGATGCCACCAGCACCATCCCAGAATTATTTAAGCCATCAAGAACCAAGAGTTCACATTGATTTACAAATTAATGAGGACTTACTGCAGACAGTAACTGTGAGAACATGTGTTAAAACGCAACAGAAAGAATTCCATCCACTTCCATAAGAGGTGGATGGTATCCAGGAAGAATGAGTCAACCTCATTCCTTGAGTAAAACTCACTGAGCTGACAAGAGCTGCACCAGGCATGAATTCGGACCATCCTGTTCTCTGCATTGCATTTATTGCTGCCCAGGTCATTCTCTCTTCAGTGTTATGGGTTAGAGATGGGTGGGAGTTTTTGAAAATGCTTTTCATCACTGGGGAACACTGATTTGACCAATATTGCCCCCACCATTCCATCAGTTACAAGCATTCATTCATCATGAGTCACACATACGATTCACACAAGATTGTGCTTAGTGGTGAGGGCACAGGGAGGAAGGAGTAGAAAGCTTTAGACACATCAGAGATGCCCATGTTCATCCTGCTGCTAATTCTTGTTTCTCCTTCACATAGAGTTCTAGTGTTAAACTTCACAAGGTTTTAGTTTCATGTCCAAAGAGGAAGTGAAAACTCTTGAAGCCATTGACATATTTCCTAACCAGTGCTTGTCACACTACAGAGGGACACTACTCATTTCAGAGGAGAAAGCAGCATGTTTGAATGACTGACAGTAAATCTTTTTCCTATCACACATTCACACAACAGCAGTGGTTTATTGTACAGGTGGAAGAACAAACTACTTAGATTTGGGTTGCAGTATCAGAATGCAGCAAAGGGAGCAATGGAGAGATGAGTACCAATGCAGCCAGAGCTTTGGTCTTTGTACTCAGAGACCTGAAGTGTCAGAGGGACCCACCCATTCTTCTGTTAGGGCACAAAGATCACATCCAACATCTAGGACAAGACCATTAGGCTTTTCAACTTCACTGGGAGGTTTTTAGCTCACAAACTGCCTACAGAAGAACTTATGGCAACCCCACAGGAGTCTCAGTTTTGCCATAGCCAGTGATAAACTAATTGATAAGTAGCTAAAAGCCAACCTCCATTTAAAAAAGGTGGTTAGAAAATTAAATGCAAATATATACAAATATCCATTGGTTTCTATGAATATAAGTGTCTGTCTACCTTAAGAGTGTTATTTTCCAGCCAGCTTTCCAACCAGTGCAGCCTCTGCACTTCTGTATCTACAATTGCACCATTTATAAGCCAGGAGCCCACCTTGCCCATGTGCTTGCTCCCACAGTGACTCATGTTCCATTGGGTTTATTCCTGTGAAGACTTGTATTAAAACAGAGCAAAGAACAGAACCTCCGGTGAGGGAATGCTGTGTTTTGGAAAGCATCAAACAGACTATTCCCAGTCAAAATATCAAAGCACTGATACACATCCCGTGTAAGAGAAAGGCTTTTACAATTGGTATAGCATTAAAAAGAGAAATAATGGTACCTGGGTCAAACACGAGTCTTGCTGGATTACAGCGTTTACTCCATGCCTAAAAAATAGTTTTCCTAGAGGAATATACTTCCTAGGTTCCATAGGGAATTTCTTCCCTACCTTCACAATGAAAAATCAGCATGGGACAACTCCCCGAGCAAGCTGCCACAGCTCCTCGCTCCCACACCAGCTCCGCAGTTCAGGATGTGCAAGGGATGCACCTCAAACTTGGTAGACACAGTCTATGTGATTTCAGCATTACCAAAATGATGAAGACATTCAGAAAGCAACCACCTCCAGCACTGTCTGTAAGGATTAGGGTTAGCATTTAGTTACTCTCTTAAGTTGAAAAAACAGCTGAGCTTCCAGACCCACCGATAAAAGAATTATAGGAGCAAAATGGTGTTACATTTACTTACACCATCTATGCAGTACCAGAGCTACACAGGATGCTTGGAAAGAGCTCCCAGTTTGGAGGGCAAATCCTGTCTGAAGCTGCCAAGTAAACAGCAGCAGAGAGCCAACGGAGCAGGCGAGGGCATCGCACCACCATGAACCCAACAGAATGCAGCCCTCCTGGCTCCCAGTCCCATGGTCAGCCTGCAACATCTGAGGTTACACAGGGAGTTCCCTGCAGAGCAGCCTTGCACTGCTGTACACTGCCCTTAGCCTAGGAAAAACTGGTGTATTCCTCAGCAACTGGCTACAACCTCACAGCAGTGCCAACTGTTTCCCCACACATACCTCAAATCCTGCTTACAGTTTTACTCCAGATTCCTTCAGTGCTCTGAAACATGTATCACAAGTTGCTTGACTACCATTCAGCTCCAGTTTTGCTGCTTTGGTATAAATGAGATGGGGAAATAGTTCCATTCCTCTGAAGTATAAAGTTAAATAGAGTGAACTGAGAAGTTTAAAAATAATGGAGTGAGATCACCCATAGAGTGATTTTAAATGGCTCAAATAAGAGCAGCACTTGCATTTAGCAAGTGTTCCTCCTGAGGAATAGGAGGCTTTCTCGGTTTCAGCCACTTGGGTGCATTACAAGGGGACAGCACTCATTCACATGGAGAAGGTATTTCCTATAGAATTATGACTAACAGCCTTTTAACTCCGCTCTTAAGCAACCCAGGCTGAGAATCAATTAAAGATCACAAAAGGATTTGACACTGGAGGGAATTTGAGTCTTACTCTGTCACAAAGCGCAGCTGGATGAACCATCTGGGCAGGGAAACACTTTATTCCTATGTATATTGACCACTAAATCTGGGCTGGCACAACAAGGGTAAAGAATGACTGGAACAGTGAAACCCAGTGACAGTGCAAGAGAAGCAGCAGTGAGCAGTGTCCCTCAGCTTTATCTCAGAGTCATTAAGAGTTGCTGCTCATTGAGCCAAACACTCAGCTTTGCAAGAGCTCTGCCAGCAGCACAAGTCAGCATTTCTGCATTGTAATCGCCTCTGCCTTTAATTTCTACAGCTGGACCTGTTGATCACATCCTCCCTTTCATGAGCAAACACTATCACTTTAAAGCCATTCCAAACTCTGCATCCAACTACAATAACCAATAGAAACCAAGATTTATGTTTCCAGTGTTGTCACTCACCTGGGCACTGCTGGCTTCCCAAGCAAGCCACAGCTCAGTATCTCACACCCCCCAAACACATGAACTAACACCAAGACTGTATATTTTGTCACCACCCGGGTGGCTGGGCAGTTGTGGGTTTGGCCATTGCACCATTTCTCACCATTCACACAAGCAGGTATTGTGCAATGACATTCTGGATGCTTCTGCATTAATGACAAATTAGTAACACTTATCACACATGTGGTACAGATCTGGAACATCAGACACCTTTAGGCACATAAAAGGTCACAAACACAGACATGTAAGACATGATCTATTAGAGAACAACCAAACCCAAGAATACACCATCCAAGAGCAGAATCCAACTCTCAATTCAACAAGGAAACCCAACGCTTTCATCACTTTAGGGGTTGCATTTTAGAAACAGAGAATTGCAATAAAAGAATTCTATTCTGGAAGGATGAGAAAAATGTTAAACACATTTCCATGGGAGAAGCAGAGATACGGAGCGAGCTCAAAAGCTCAACATCTCCCATGGCCCGGTCTATAAATAAAACTAGCTGGGCCCTACTCTTGTACTAAATTTAAAGGAAAGTCTTTTCCACAGAGGGCTTTCTTTAAAGCAAACTCTGCCCCAGAAGGACTTTAACGTGGGGTTTCCTACAAGCAGCACAAAAGAATTCAACAATACATGCAGGAAGAAAGCAGCTGCATTTCTCTGTAGCGGAAGCAGATGAATGTGCAGCTCAACCATTGGTTTGTTCTGAGGGAGAAGGATAATTCCCAACAGTTCTCACCCAGAGTTTAACCACAGTTTTCCTTTACCCTGTGCTCCAGGAGCTTGGCTCAGGTGCCATTCACTCTCTGGCATCACAAGGTCAGCTCCAGTGACCAAACAGAGCACCCAGATTTTGTGGCATAGACAATATCAAATCATTCATCTCTCTCCTGCATGCTACCCACAAGGTACACAGAGGAAAGGGGAGGGAACAATTCCTCCATGGACTCAGGTGAGGTCTATCATCACAATCAACACCTAACTGTTTGTCCTTATTCAGCTTCTTCCATTTGGAGATAAACCTCAAAGTCTCAAGGAGTTTTTCCAGGTTTGGAAACCCCTGAGGACTCTCTCTTTTCCTCACAAAAGTCCTACAACATCCTCTCAGGAGCCATGAGTTTCACAATAACCCATTTGGAGGCACACCTCCATCAGCTCATCTGAACACACACACAACACCACAACCAAAGCAAGCTCCGCATGCACACTGCCACCACCCCCTGCACTTCTCCACACCAATAGCTCTCCCTTGCTGGCCTAGCAACAGCCACTACTGATTTTCCTTTGATGTTTCAAACAGATACTGTCACCTAACTCCCAACCAAAGCACTCAATCAGAGCAGAGGACAGAGGCCCTCACAGCAATTCAGCTTTCCCAAATCACTTTCTATCTTAGCTCTTAAGTTCCATTTGTTTCCACTTTTCATCTATTTTCAGGCTTAAAGCTTCCTATTCTTTAGGTTTTCTAGAAAAGCAGCAGGTTTTCTCCTAGCTATGAGCTCTGCATCTGCTGCTTTCTTATCCCTCTGCAGCAAACTGATTTCTTTTGACACACAGATCAAACCTGTAAGAAATGTGGCACTTCTAAGCTGAAGCAAACAGTTTATTTCCTCATACCAGAGTAGCTTTCCCCCATCCCACTGCAGCCTAGGCTCTGGGTAGCAGGGTAGGGACTCTAAAACTCATGAGGCAGCAGAGTTTGCTTTTTGCACTCTAAGCAAGCCACCAGCATTGCCAAGATAACCTGCTAGAACTGCAGTCAGCCCACCCTTTGCTGATGCACATCACCCACAACACATGCACAATGCAGAGACATAAAATCTGAGTATAAAAAAGTACAAAATAAGAGTATAAACGAGCATTTTGCTACTGCAGCTCCAATTCTCTTTCCTATAGCTGCAAACCAACCTTCAATTCACTACCTCAAAATAGCTGAAGAACGTAAGACTGACCTTAAAGCAGATAAGGAACCTCCTGGCCCCCGAGTCAGTTGAGAGGACTCCACATGCAGCAAACCTTCCTCTGACCAGAGCCTGAACCTTTTGGAAGAAGCACAAACGTAACTACATAGAACCAGTGATTTGACCAAGGTGCTCTAATTAAGGTGATTGCCACCAGCTGGATTCAATTTAGCTCCTCAGGGCTGGGGCTGGGTGAGGTCTAGCATCAGGGCACTCAGGTGACAGTGGACAGCACTGAGTGTGGGACAACACAGCTGCTCTCTTGTGAGCTGTGCAGCAAATACAAAGGATTGCACCTTTGCAATAGAGTGAATTCCTTCATGGATGTACCAGTGCTCAAAAGACAGGAGATGAAATCGTTGCCGTGGATGTTTTCCAAGGATACCGACTAACCGGATAGATTCCTATTGTGTGTTCTAGGGATGTGCATTGAAACAGCTCAGCTCACTGAATCTGAAGACAAAAAATGAATTTCAGGTGGTCCATTAATAACTCCCAGTGATGTGTAAAGCTTGTCTTGTGTCATACAAGTTACACCTACAAACACCTTCCTGTATGCTTACAGTTCTTTGGAAAATGCAACTATGGCAGCACTGGTGAACACAGGGCAGATCTTGTCTCACAGGTGAATTAGTTGTTAAGCATCCCAAAAGGTCTACATTTAATGCTCATTACATTTCCACTGCTTAACTTTTCTATTTGCAGTAACTGCATGTTTCATAAAGACTGAACTTCCTCATGCATTCTGTGGAAACATATAAAACATAACTCATCAGTCGACCTGCTGATATTTCTATTTCCAGAAGAGAGCAGAACAGTGAAAAAAACCCCAACCCAAGTCATTCCCAGCAAACTCTGATGTATAGGATGTGACATAATGGTGCAAAAACTTTTGGCAAACCCAGGGATTTGTAATTGCTCTGCCCTGTTTTGCTGTGGCAGGAGTTTCAATGCAGTGCACTTTGCCTAGAACTGACACAAAAGAACAGTCACCTTGAGTGTGTTACAGGGAAGAACAAAACCATTTCCCAGACAAAAATTCACTGTGTTCAGCACACTGCTTATAGGTTACAGTGAACAGAAGCGTTTGATGTACTTGATGCTTTCTGGCTACCAGGGAACCTCTGAACCCACACAGGAGGGAGGTGGCAGTGATGAGGTGGCAGGTACATGCTGCAGAGAGGTGAAAAGGGGACAGAACCTTATTTCCCTTTTTACAATACAATTTGCTGAGCTCTGTGTATTTCCCTGGGCCCTGTGGGAGCAGACAGCAGCAGAGCAGGACACAAGCACAGTGGTCTGTCCATGGATCTGTGGGGTGATGGGTTCAGGTCCCAGCACCCCCCTGCACAGACAGTGCTTTCAAAGGGATTGCTCCTTACACAGTGGCCCACTGTGGAGGCTGTGGAAGGGGATCTTGTGAAGGTGATGCCCTCTTGCAGCCTCCTTAAATAGAGCAGTGTCTCTTAGGGGGCTGCTCCCCCTGCCAGCCACTCTTCAGGCTGGGACAGACAGTGCCTCTCCATCAGAACAAGTGGCTTTCTGGATGGTCACAGTACCTGCAATGTAACATTATTTGCTTTATTCGCCATGCACTGGTGCAAAGAGGAGATGCCTGCTCATGGCAGAAGGTTGGAGCTGGGTGATATGGATGGTCCCTTCCAACCCAAACCAGTCTGGGATTCTTTAATTCTATGGAATTCTATGGTTTGCATTGAAAGCATCTTACCTGCACATCCTCATCTCCACACTGTCGCCAGCAGAACTGCCTCAGAAGCCACTTGCCACATGCCCCAGTGCTTGGGGCTCATCACCTTCCTCAGAAGTGCAGCTTTCAACACAGTGGCTGTTGTCTCTATGGGCAGGAGTGCATTGCAAAACCCTGTCTGTAAGTCTGAGCAGTAAGGACGTCCTGTGTGTGCTGATGCTAACACTGCCTCCTTGTAGATTCTTTCGTTTTCTCTTCCCTCTCTTCCTAATGAAATCTTTCCATATTATTAATGGCCAGGGTGGATCTACAGCATGTGCTCCTTCCAGGATTTTCTTGTTTGCTGTAGTCTTCACATTTTCCAGTTCATTTCCTATTTTCCTGCCCTAAAACTGCTGCCAAAACCATCCCCAAAGCACGCTCTGATACTTGCACAGTAAAAACCCAACATTTGGGAATATACATTTGATCCAGAGTCCTGCAAATCAGTAGCAATTTTACCCCAAATAGGAGTAATTTTCATAAGTTGCTGATGGTTCTTAAGGTGAGCTTTTAGCTCATTTACCATGCAGATGCATTTCAGCCACTACAATGGGGAACACTGGGTCACATCATTTATGTTAAATTAGTAGTCCAGGAGCACTCAGCCAAAATATAAAGCCTGGATTTAGGACAGGCTATTTAATCAGGGGTGAAATTATTAGGAATGAAATTAATGAACTGGATTCATGCCTAGATACTCCAAATGACACTAACTCTCATCATTAAAGAAGAAACAAGTAACCAAGAAAAAGTTCCTCACTCATGGACTGGAATATTAGAAACAAAAGTGGCTACGTAATCCCCCATGGGAAGAATTGGTTCTGTTCCATGTAATCCCTCACCAGAAAAGTTGGAAACATGACAAACTCCACTGATATTAGAGCTCAAGTGCATGGTGGTGCCAATTGGAACAGGTTGGAAGTTGGGGAATTCCTTAGGACATTCAAGGAGAAAAAAATCTGAAGTAATTTCATGGATTATTGCTGTGTTTAATCCCTTCCCTGGCTTCTGAAAGAAAATCCTCACACATTCAGTCACTTAGGATATGGATGCTTCTCAATAAACATAAACTGACAACAGCAGTGGCTGAACATCTCTGAGCATCTGATCAGGCAAAGTGGAGCACCTGGAAGTCAGTACCTTTGACTTGACCTATTTCTGCTTTTAAATACCCTAGGAACATTTTTGGTTGTTCATTTCTTGCAGCCTTCACACAGGACTTTCTAATAATAATAATAATAATAATAATAATAATAATAATAATAATAATTCCTAATAAAAATAGTCTAAATGTCTTTAATCTCATATTTAAGTTTCACAGAATCGGAACAGATGCTCAGGAAGACAAAGGCCCAGATTCAGTGTCATTGATAAGCATAAAGAAGACAACTAAATTAGGAACATAGACCCAAAAGATCTCTTCAGTAAAAGGAGAGCAATAAAAGCCCAGCAGCCCATAGGTAGGTGAAGTCTTTCTCTTAACTGTTGTTTAAAGTTACTTGCTTTAGCTGTAAACAGTTAGATGGGATGAATCCATGTCCTGGTGACTTGCCTGTCATAGATCTGGAAACAAAACTTCCAAGAGGGCAAGCTGGAGATTATCCAGGTACTCTGGGGATGCAGGGATCCATTCCTCCCCTCATAAATCTCCCATCAGTAATAAAATCCCCACTTTCAAAGTCAATGCACTGAATACAGCAGGTTTAAAATGGTAAAGCTAAAACCAGCATCTGGACTCTTGTCTGGGATACCTTAAAAGTCCATGATTTCTTCCTCTAGGGGCATGTGCTTCTAGGAAATCTGTATTACTTTGGCTGAAAGACAGTACCGTAGGGATGTCATCAGACCACCAGCACCATTTAACAGTCCTTCTGAGATATACTGTTTTCTGTAGGAATTCAGGAATGACCCATAGAAACAACTTTGGCAGTGCATGTATTTCCCTTTGGATTTGTCAGGATAATGAAGGATCCAAAGAGCTGAACCTTTCCAAAGCTTCTCAGCTCATTTGCATTACAAGGGGTAAGTGGCTCTCCAGTGGTTCCTTGCTTAGTCTGGAGCTCTGACATTAGCAGGGATCCAACATGTCTTGAGAAGCGCAGGGAGAGTCATGTTTTCTGACGCCATCAAATTCCCTTCTCTATCCTCAGTGAGAGACTCATTGCAAAACCAAGCAGTAAAACCTCAAAGGCTGCAAGGCCGGACAAATTAAGGCAGATGTTCTGGACTTTGGGATAGGGAGGATGTGGCTGAGCCTTCACAATAAACAGAATCCAAGATGACTGCAGCGGGTGGGGTTGCAAACCTGCAGCCTTTCCTGGGGCCTGCAAGCAGCATCCTCTGCCTAGATGACTTTCCCAGCTAGATCCATGCTGCTCAGCACATTCTCATTGCACAGTCCTGAAAAAACATAAAGGACAGCGTGAGCCAGTGGTTATTTCCACCTGCCTCTGTTTCCCTTTGCTAAAACAATGAGATCCTTTTGTCCTGCTCTGTGTGCAAAGCTCCACAGGTTGCTCTGCAGGGTGCAGGGCAGACACTGAAGTGTGCTCCCTCTTCTATGGAGGCTACCCAGCCACGTTAATGCTCAGCTCATTTGCTCATTCAAGAACTAGGGTACCAATTGGTCCAAGCATCATGCTAAAAGAGCTCTCCTGCTTGCACGGAGCTGTTCTATGTCTCCATGTCCAGCACAGCAATTCGGCTTACAGACACACCATCAGGAACAGGACCTACCAGTTGGATGCTTTGAACAGTCACAGCTTCTACCAGCTATTGCTGTAGTCATAGATACACTGCCCTTAGAGAAATCAGAATCAATTTAGGCACCTAATACTGGGATGTCTGTAAGTGAATCGGTTTTGAATTACTTGAGTAAAACAAGGCAGCGAAGCCCCATGTAATGTGTTGGTGTGGAACCGCTGCAGCCCTGGGGAGGGAACAACAATGCATATTTTAAACTGTGAATTTTTTATTAAGGGAGGGTTTTTTGTGTTTATTCTTGAATATGAATATTTTACATGTCCGAGTTCAGAACAATGCTTTTTTTGGCTGCCTCTGCACTTTTCATGGTTGTGTACCCTTGCATTGCATAACTGAGAAAGATCCATTTACACACAGGGGGAAAGGGGACTAATGAATCTCAGCAAAGCCAACTTTACTGTGTGTGAAAAAAAGCACTCTGAAGTTTTCCAAATAAAAAAAAATATATATACATATATAAAATACTTGCATGGAATGGCTTAATAAAATCAGTGTGTGCATGCGGGTGCACGTGTTCCTGGGGGCATGTGGATAATGAGCTACACCTTATTGCACCTCTGCTGGGAAAAGCTCTGGAATGTTCTTACCTCCTTCACATCAAACCCCTCACATTCAGGTACTCACCTGGATGTTTCCAAAGGAGGAATGGAGGTGTCCTTGCCTGTCATTCATTCAATGAACTGATGGAGCTACCCATACCCACCTACAGGCTGGTATTTGCCTTTGGTAGCACCATTACCCTTTCTGGATACTTCTGAATGTCCACAGAGCTTGTTTTCTCACCCACCTCTGCAGGCTGCCTTCAGCAGGCTCTCAGGCTTGCACCTACAAGTGGAAGGTATCCCTGTCCATGGCACAGGGTTGGAGCTGGATGATCTTTAAGGTCCCTTCCAACCCAAACCATTCTCAGGCATTCCAGGTTGGTTCTTTGTATCTTTTGAGATGACTTCAGCTCTGTACAGCCACATTAATGAGCATCTTTGACAATCACCATGCTCATCAAGCAGCTCTTGGCTTTGTCAGTGGCCAAATGCATGCACTGACCTGCTGGCATCACTTCATTCTGACCATGGATGGGCAAAAAAATGCCTCATTTACCTGGGCAGTTTGGGTCTGGCCTTGCTCGCAGAGCCTGGCATGGCAAGGCCACAAATGCAGCACTTCTGTATGGTGAGGCCTCTGTGTGCTGTGCCCCCAGCATTGCCCCGCCTGGGGAAACAAAGGAGCTCACTTCCCTGCCTTCCCCTGTGTCCTGCTGCAAAGATGCACTTGGCACTCTCTATCCAGCTGCTTTCAGAACAAGCTGCCCATCACCACCCTCCTGGAGACCTGTGATCTGCAAGGCAGGGGTGAGGGCACCTTCTGCAGCAAGTGTGCTCACACAGCTCAGCAGGACGAGGGCAGGGGCCAGGAGATCTGAATAATAAAGATAGTAATTATTTGCCAAGTGTATATTTGAACCCAGCCTTTTTATTGTGCACATGATAACAAGGAGGAGAGGGAGAAAGCAAGAGCACTTGTACAGTTCTTGAGAGCCTGCAACCAAAAATGGGCAGGGTGACAAGAAGCACATTGTTTTGGGTAATCAGTGTGCATTGTCGCAGGCTGACATGACTGCATACCAATAAAACCCTGAAATTCACAGGGAATGGGCAAAGTGCAAATGATGAATTGTCTGACATTTAACAGAAAATAAAGAGCTGCTGCTGGATTGAAACTTAAACAAGACTTGGGGAAGGAGGAATGAAATTACCAGGGAGTGCTGGTTTTGGTTGGGATAGAGTTAATTTTTTTCATAGCTGGTATGTATGGGGCTGTGATTTGGATTTGTGCTGAAAACACAGGGATGCTCCTGTTATCCCTGAGCAGTGCTTATACTGACTTAAGGCCTTTCCTACTCCTCAAATCACCCCACCAGCAGGTAGGCCGGGGTGGGGGTTGTACAAGGAGTTTTAATTGCAGAACTAACCACTGGTAAATCCAGGAATTAACTCAGGCCCTGCAGCCAGTTCTATAGTCACCAAACAAGTGTTACTTTCCTGAGGCTAGAAAGATCCCAGGCACTTACAGTTTAAATCCTCTGTATCCATAGGACAGGTAGAACATAGGGGAAAATATGTCAGGTGAAAGATCCCTGCAATTCATATTCCATGGCATGAAGGCCAAGGGAATAAGGTCCCAAATGATGAAGACCTCAGACCTCTTCAAAGCAAAAATGAAATACAAATGGAGTAATGAATTTCCAGCTCCCTGTGCAGCAATAGAAACACAAGGTGACTGAAGAGGCTGATTAAAGTCTAGAGTCATGGAACACATGCCAACTTCTGCTATCTTGTTGTGTGTCCTTGAGCAAAGTTGTGCCTAAAAGGTAAATGGGAACAGCCAGGCCAAACCAGCACTGTGGGTGTTACATACCTTTAATAATGGGTTGTTGAATGATTTTCATCTGGGAGGAGCTGAACCAGGTCCCGTGATGTAAAACAAGTTTGGTATCACTGAACCCATCCTGGAGTACATCAGGCAATATCTTGTTCTGCAAGGGTGAGATCTCATTAAAGCACACAGATTGCTCTGCCAGGTGTCACTCTCCAAACACATTTTGTCTCTGCATCTGGGTCTGCAGTTATCCTGCCCTTTGCTTCTCTTTCCTCCTCCTGACAACACCGCCAAGTTGCAGCGTTCACTCAAGTCCCCTCTGCTTTTTGCCACTCTAGCTTTTGCATTGTTATTTGCATTAGATTATTGGAGCAGGAGTCTAAACACTGAAGTTCCTGCAGATCCCTCCTCATATGGAAGTCAGTGAGCTGTGAAATATTTAAACTGTCTACAGTTGTACCTCGTTTGTTTACACATTTCCAGCAGGCTGCTAAAAGGTAACACACTGTAATAGAGAAAAGATCCAACACTGCTGATTCTGATGTCATAACAGCTCAAAAAGTGCTCTGAACACTTGCATCTCAACTTTCTGAAGCCTAAGGGCCCAAGCAGAGCAGGAAAGCTGCATGCTTTTCTCCAGGGTCCTTGCTTTATGCTTTCACTCTGGTCATTGGGAAAAGCAGGGTAGGTGGCTCTCAGTGTGGTCACCCACAAACCAACCCCTGCTCCCCATGTCCTCTGTATCCAGGTCTTTCAGCCCATTTTATTTTTCCACTTGCCCTGCTGAGGAAGTGCTGCAGGGCTCAGTGGACAACTGAACAGGGAGGTAGATGTGGCTCCCTTATAAATGTCATGTAGAGAAGGAAGAGTGTATTGTGATTCCTCAAAGGGCAGCAAGAGGAAGGGACAGAGGACTGATCAGTCCCAAGGCAGCAGAGGGCATCAATGAGTTTGAAGATTCATCTCTGGAGCTGAATAAAAACAGCCAGACACTGTACTGAATTAACAAGAGAGATTGCAGCTCTCTTCCCTGTTTTCATGTTAGTCTTGGACAAATCCAACAATACATAATGATATTCAACAATATATCAATCATAGTGATAACCAGTTTCACAAATGATGATTTCTATCCCCTGCCTGGATGCAGTGCAGGTATTTGCAGGTGTGGATAAAGATGATCCCTGTAAATGCACCATTTTCAAGTAGTTTCTTTGAGTGCAAATTTCAGTGCTGAAAATTCACACCTCTGTTATGAATTCCACAGGTCCCTTTGGAAACCCAATCCCTCGGCCATGATATTTATGACAGTTAAGCTCATTTGGTGTAGTTATTTAAAAATACTAAGCCCAGCAATGCAGATTTGCTTAGTAATTCAAGCAAACAGTTTCAGGACTGTCACTCTCCTTGGCTCTTAGTGATGATGTAGAGGAATAACTCTTAAGACAGAATCATAGAATAGTTAGGGCTGGAAAGGACCTTAAGATCATCCAGTTCCAA